>VZUI01084524.1:0-57759 GCA_013401135.1 Cettia cetti | reverse complement strand
CCCTTTTTTTTTTTTTTTTTTTTTTTTTTTTTTTTGGGAAGCACTAATGATTTCCACTTCATGCATGCCCGGTGCCACTGTCTCCATCCCTAACTTTTCTCTGTCTGCAGTGTGCCTGATGCTGACTTGTTAACTCCTTCCCCTCCAGGTGTGGCTGCATTTCTTGCCAGATCTGCCAGTGGTGCAAAGTTCATTAAAAGAAGCATGGAGCTCTTTAACATGAAAGCCCCTCTGTCCGTGTTATGTGGATCATTAATGTGGCATCTCATACCAAGTGCTGCTGCACTTCTCATATTCACAGCATTGCCTTGAATTCCTGCCCTGCAGAAAGGTCAGCATTTCCCCAGCAAAAGTATCCCCACTGCCTGGCTGGGCAAAGGCTCAAAATCTCCAGGCAGTGTGGGAGCTCCTGCCCAAACCAGCTGCCTGCCCTTCCCAGGGTGGGAAGGGCATCCTGGCTCTTCTGCCCCTTGCAGAAGATGACAGTTCAAAAAGGAAAATAAATTATTTCTATCTTGCATCAAAGCTACAGTTTGTGGATTATAACTGTGTCTTCTCCCCACTGTACCCTGTAATAAAAGCAGCATCAGATGGAAAAGATAAAAATCCCACCAAAAATCCAACAGAGGATTTTCAGAGGGGTTCTCATGTTAGAAAAAGGAAAGGGAACTATTTAGACTTCAGGCTGGTAGAAATCCTTTGTTTGTCAAAAGAATAAGAGAAGCTGTTGCTCCCCTTTGAGAGTTCTCTGTACCTGGGAATTACTGCAGGCTCAAAGCTTCCCCTGGTCCTGCACTTGCATCACTGCCCCATAACAGCTCACCTGGAGTGGGGGTTTGGTCTCAGCAGCTCAGCTGGGAGCAGATTTCCTTAGTTTTCATATCTCTGTGGCTTTCAGAAATCTTCATTTGAATGGGCATCTTCCTCCAAGGAGCAAGCACTGCCTTGCTTCTCTTGGCCCCTCTTCTTGGAGGAATGGTGTTAAAAATGTACTTTTTCTGTTCAGAAAGATTTTTCCTTCTTCCTTCGTCTCTCAGCCTCCCATGTGATGCCCTGAATGCAGCAGTGCATGCTTGGCATGTAGTGCCTGCTCTTCAAATCCTTAATGCACTGGGCAGCCAAATTCCTATGGGATGCAGCATTCATGGGTGAGTTTTGCACCTGGAAGATGTGGAAGACAATTGAAAGTCAAACCCAGTAAGGGGAAAGTGTCTGTGCTCCCTGCTGTGCCACCCATATCTGATAAGAGATGATTTCTTGGCAGTTCCTGTGTCCCTGAGGATGCTTTCCACAGCTTCCTCAGGAACAAAATAAAAATCCAGGGACCAAAACCAGAACAGAGGTCAGAGCTGTGTCTGGCTACAGCAAACTTGGGCCATAGGGTCTGCAGAGCTCAGACTTTCCTGCTGGGCAGGCTCCTGTACAAAGGGAGTGATTGAGGCCAGGCTGTGTGTGACTCCTTACCCTGGTAACTGCAGGAAACCTGTGCTGCTGCCACACTTCAGCTTAAGTGGTGTTAACCTGTGATCTGGGTGACTTTTACTGTCTAGATTGGGGGGTAGATACTATATATTCTTGTCTCTTGAAGTCTTACAGTCTCCTGGGGCAGGTATGTCCCCTCTTAATGTCTGTGCTCACATCTAGAGCCTCAAACCTTCTTGTCCGACTCCCCCAGGCCCTCCAGAGTCCAGCCTGCTACTATATAACAAATAAATCTTTTTTCTTTTGCCTCAAAAGGAAAAGGGCTTCCTAAACCCAATTGGTCAAATTGTTTATTGTGTGAATTTCAATAAGGGTTTTGAAAAGGAAGTGGTCTGTAAGCCCTGATAAACATTGTGCAGTAGATAGCAGTGGGGAAGGGTTGTGGTTCCATCTGGATGTACACACAGCCCTGGGGCTCTCCTGGGTCTGTGAGAACAATGAATTATATACATTATGTGCCCAGAGCTGGCTCCTGGGCTGCTGACACCAAATCCCACAGCCACTGATGCCACTGGCTGTTGTTGATGGGTTCTGGGCTGGCAGAACCTGTGTCTGGCCTGGGACAGCAAGGATGGCAGTTCTGTTGGTCAGGGGATACACTCAGTGATGCTGTGGCTGGCCCTCCACCAGACTCCTTAACTGTGTGAAAAAACGTGAGCACTGAATGGGGAATAAATACAGCCAAATATTGACACACCCCCCCCCCCCATCGTGCACCGGGACCACCGGAGAGCCCCCCCTTCCACCAAACAGCGCCGTCACCGTGCACCGCCCCCCCCCCCCCCCCCCGTCCAAGTTGGGTGTGCATTTCTTGCCCTGTGCAGGCTCCTTCCTCACACAGCCACAGCAGACTGGGCATCTTTGCTCGCAGCTGACAAATCCTGAAGACAATTCTTTTTTTCTTTGCCTGGACAGGAAGTATTTATATAATTATGTGCTTGAAGAGTTGGGTTCCAAATAAAGACATGATTTCAGATGTAAACATGTAGGGCATTAAAAATTCCCATAAAGTAAATTTCTCACTTTAACAGCTTGAGTTACTGTGTGTTTAAAGAATTAATAATCAGTGAAGACAAGATCATACAAGTGAAGTTACAGCAGAAAAAGTTCAATATTAAAATTACATATATAAAATAATCTTTTCAACAAAAGACTGCCCTTTTTTGTCTTGTTAAGAAGGGTCATGGTACTTAGCCCAGTGGTTACATTTTAGGACTTGTAGATGCTTATTTCAGCAATGTGGTTTTCTACCAAAATTATTTGTTTCTCATCAAAATGTAGGTAATCCCTTGCTTTAACTAATACCTTAAAAGGAAAAAAAAGCAACATTGAAACCAGAAAAACAAAACTGGAACTGGTGTGGCCACAGCAGAATCTCATTTGGAAGATATATGAGAACCTCATAGGATATTGACTTGTATTGGCTCTAAAGTCCTTTATGTAATAGTTTCACTGTTGTATTGAAAATTATACATCATCTGTGTTCCAGGGTTTTTTCCCAAGTGTTTCTGGGGAAATCCCTGGATATTGGTCAAATTCACTCGACAGATGAAGAGAAAGTATTTGGTGTGCTAAGATCTTGCTGGGATAGCTTAAAGCCATGAAGTACCTGTTCCTGTTAACCCCTATTAAAGTACTGCCCTTCCCCATGTGCAGCCCCACTAATTCTGGTGAACCAGAATGAGCAGAAATTACTCCTATGAGTAAAGCTGGAGTTGAGCACAAGAGCTGCTTTTGGAGGAGGCTGTAGGTGTGTCTGATGCAGCTGCAGAGTGTCACGGTGCTGATCACAATGTGCTAAAAGGAAGCTCTGTAGTTTCTCTTGGTCCACATGAGAAGTGTTTTTTTAGGAGTGACCTCTCCAGAGCTGGGGAGTCATGGAGGCAGAATGCTTAACTTGCATTTAGGAGCTGGAGCTACAGCTCTCCTGGGGTAGGGGTGGGAGCACTGCAATCAGGACTCCTGCCCTCAGCATGATAGGAGAGGCGGAGGGGAAAGGATTTTCCAAGTCACTCCTAGGAGCTCTGTATTTCCATGTGAGAAAGGCAGACTTGGCAGGTCATGCTGCCAGAGCGTGGGCTGGAATAGAAACCCCTCCTTAGCCTGTTTTGCAGACAGGAGATACTGGGTGGCTGTAGGAGCTGCTTCAGGGTACGACTTTTTCTGCGTCACAAACCCAGTTTCTGAGGATGCATTTGTGCATCAGGACACTTCAGTGGAGTCCCACAAAAGCAGTCACAGTCCAGAGATGAGGCAACACAAGGGCCCAGCCACCACAGTGAGCAATACTCTGTTAAATGTGAGCATAAGCGCCCTCTTGTTCAAGGAGCTCACAGGAAAAGTCGGAGAGGTTGAGGAGGAGATTTTACTGTCATGAATGTACTCATGAAAAAAACAGGACTGGGAGACTGAACAACTTCCTAGGGGGCAGAGGAAATTAAGGCAAAATGGTGGTTTCCATGCCACCTGAGTGCCAGCCCAGCACTGTGGCCACAAGGCAGCAGTTGAAGGGAGCAAAGCTCTGACACCTCCCTTCTCTCCCTGAGTGCTGCCGGGATCATGGCCTAAACCCCAAGGGGTGGCAGCAAGGCCCACACAGTGTTTGTTGTGGGGTTGCTACTGGAGTCTGTGGTCTAAGGGAGTTTCTCAGGCATGTTGGTGAGTCATCTGATACAGGAGGAGCCTGAGACAGGAGCTCCACATTGCCCCTCGCCCAGCAGCGGATCCTGGCTGGTGGCTGCTATTTAAATCAACAGCAGAAGTGTCAATGTATCTGTGACATGTTTTTCAAGATGGCTGAGAAGACCAGGAGCTGACAAATGATTCTTCCACTTCTCCTGGCTAATTTTGGATTAGCTGCATTTACAAACAGGTGCAGAAACATCCACAGGTCCCAAAATTCCTCAGTGTGTATCTTTGGGGTTTCCAGCACCCAAAGCTGTGGTGGGCAGAGCAGTGAGCTTAGGTGTGTTGGTGTTCCATCCTTTGCAGGTGTGTCACATACCATCGGGCCTGGTTTTAAATGCCACCTTGGCTGGTCTTTAGAAGGAAGTAAAGCGCCTTCTGCCCTTTGTTGGTGTGAACTGTGGATTTTGCTCAGTTTTGGCCTCATGCTTTATGTCAAGGTGCCAAAGGTTCCCTGGGTTTGACCCAGCAGGGAATTGTGCTGGCCACAGCAGCACAGCTCCCAGCAGAGCCTGTGGGCACAGAGGAAATGACCCTTGATGCAGCCTGTGTTGAGCTGGGGGGAATTTTGGCGTGGTTAAATGTATTTTTGTCATGATGAGACATGTCCAGGAGCAGGAAATCTTCTGGTACAGACTCACAAGAGCCTGTTGCTCCCCATTTGCTGCCAGGAGAGAGGAGGTCAGTACCCCTTGAGAGGCTGGATGCCCCATCAGATGAGGGCTGTGAGGGTTTGCCCCAGCATGGAGCAGGAGCAGAACAGTGCTTCGGGACATTTAGCTGCTCCCTCAGACCTCTGCCGAAGTCTGTGTGTGTGGAAGATGCCATATCTGCAGCACTTTCTGAGAGCCTGTTCATCTCTGAGGCATTTCCAAAGAAAATACCCGATTTCCACAATTTTGTGCTGGCACAACTTCTGTGGAAAGGGAAAATTAAAAACAAACAGAGCTTCTTTTCAGAGGCCTTGGTGCAGACCACAGTGCTGTCCCATGCTACTCACACGACTGTCACTACTGATGGGGACCAGGCAGCATTATACTGAATGGTTGCAATTTAACTTGGGGGTTTTCTCCCACTAACTCTGTGCCAGTGCTTTCAGTCCTTACCTGCTTGAGGGAAGATGCAGTTGGGCTTCTTGGATATCCCTGAACCTCATCTCAAATCACTGAGAAGAAACATTGTTTCCTCAGGGGCAAGCAATCTGATAATTTTTCATCTCTTATCATGATTCCCATGGACCCTCTCTTTTTCTATTTTTTAAGATTTTAATTTTAAGTCCCTATAGATCCACAGCACCTGCAGCCTCTTCAGTTTTGTGAGCCCTTCTTTCAGGGTAGGAGCCCTGAATATCATCTCTTCCCCAGCATCCTCCCCAGGCTCCTTGTGTTTTTCTATCCCTCAGCATGTAGCATGAATTCAGTCCCTGAGTGAATGCTGCCAATGTAAATGGCAGGGAAAAGGTTCATCAGTGACTTTTCTAAAGAAATGTAATCAGTAAAATGAAGCACTGTGAGGCCACTAATAGAGGGTTTATGCTTGACAGCATGTGGTACTGAAGAATGGCTGTTAGTCAGTCTGACTTCCTGCAGTTTCACCTCAGCTGTACACACGTGTTTGGTGTAAGGCAAAAAGTACAAAATACTTTGCAATCAGGTATAGCTTCAAGCCTCAAGAATTAATGTAAAAGGTGAGGATGTCCAGAAGAATTCAGAATTTTGGGGAGAATACAATGCCTTTGTCTAGCTTGTTTTCCATACTCCTTTACTGGGTATTGATTGAAGGAGTCTGAAGGAAAGCAGTACCCTAAAATCAACATGTCAAGTAACAACACCATGAGAACAGAGCTCCTTAGAGCTGCTGCAGGCCTGAGCTGCCCTGGGAACTATACAAGCCTAAAAAGTCAAAAGTATTGACCTGAATAAGAATGAGACCATTTTCGGCAGCTGAAATTTAATGTGGAGCCTGGATAAAGACCTTCCAGTTCACTGGGCATAAAAGTGAATAACTTACTGTTTCTTGGCTAAAATCATGGTGTTAAGAGCATGCAGCAGCATTACACAGCACACTTTTCAATGCTGATTTCAATTTTGATACAGTCCCAGTGGGACTATAGAAAATTCTGCCCCATTATGTTTCAGAACAATGGGATTACTGCAAAAGAAAGACACCAAGTGTGAACGTGCCAAGCTGATTCCTTTCCAACCTCAGCTTCAGCAAAAACATTCAGGAGCAAACATCCACAGATCTTGTGATGGGCAGAACCAATATTCAGATCTTTGTGGTGTGACTTTTTTTTGCCTTTCTTTACATTTGTAACCTAATTTTTGCAAGGATGACACATCACTTTCTGGGCTTCTGAAATGCCATGACACATCTGCCAGAGCCCTGAGCTGCTGTGTGAGCAACACCGTGGGGAGGTGGGATCCTGATCCATCAGGTCCTGTCTCCAGTCGTGGTCACTGTTGTGAAGGTATAAATTAACTTAATGATGTTTGGATGAAGAGGTGCATTTATACCTTCATGGACTCTTTCTGTGCAGATGTCTCACTGCCCTGACTTCCAATAGCTGAGGTGTCACTAAATGATGGCCTTATGATTAAAAGTCAGATTCCTCTTCCTGTATCCATTTGCAGAGAAGTTAACAGTGAACAAACAGAACATTATAGGAAGATGTTCAATAATCTGTGAGTTGATCCAGTTGTTGCCACGCTGTCACCTTGGGGTAGGCCCCCAGGTGCAGTGACCCCTAGGACAAATACAGTCTCTGACAGCAAGAGAGAAACCGATGGGAAAGATGTAAAAGCTTTCTGAGTATAAGCTATCCTCACTGGATGATATCAGTAAATTAATAAATGCTTTGGAGGGGTAAAGCACCAGGGAGAAAGAACTATTTAAACAGGGCAACACTGGCACAAGAACAAATAAGTGTAGTTTGGCCATAAGTATTCTTGGTGGAATATTCTTGGAAGAAGGTCTCTCTAGTCATCAGAGAGTATTTCTTTCATTCAAAGAGTATGAGAAAGAAACTGCTGGTTGGGTTTTTTGCCCCTCTAAGATGAAGTTTACTAGGTGTATATGAACAATTAGGTGTCTGCAGCGCTGAGGATCCCTTCCTGAGCCGTGCTCCTATTTCAAAGGATAAAGGCAGATTTTTGACAGTTAATTTTTGTAAAGAACCCCCTGTGCAGTTCCTTGAAAACCCAAGTAATTCCAGCTTTGGGCAAAAGTCTTTAGGTTTTCAATATCTTTTTGATTCTATTCAGAAGAACTGAGAGCAGCAGCCAGGGAGTGTTGTACAGCACATCTAGAAGAGCTCACTGGCATCATTCTGCACCTTGCTTTTCCAGTGCTAATACTAGCAAGTCATTGAAAACTGAAATTGGCAAAGAAAACCATGTCAATAGATAACAAACTGTGGGGAGGCGGTAGTAAATCTATCTTGTCTCATCTTTATAAACCAAACTATTAAACCCTCATCAGAGGGTAGCATGGGTGATTAATACTCAAAGCTAGTATGGCTCTTGCTTTTTGGAAATGTGAAATTTCATCCCACAATGGAACACAACTCACAGGTGTGTCCATGTGCTCCTGCTGTGGTGGAATGACGCAACAGGAGCCACACAAGAGACAGCTGTCTCTGCTTGCTGTTCTTTTCTCCTCAGTGTTTGTAGAAGCTTCTTCCCTCAGCATCATCCAGGAGCTCCTTTCCTCACAGGAGCAGCACCAAACTCAGCAGACACATTTCAGAAGTTCATGACTCTATCTCCAGATCACCTTGTGCTTTACATCCTCCTAGTTCAGGCCCAGGGACACATCCACATCTCCCTGTGGACCAGCCACTCTTGTCCCTGGCTCATTACAACCCACAATTAGCTTCCAGGCTTTTGGCAGAGCAGTTGCTAAAGGGGTCAGCCAATGTTCCCTCTGTACCTTGCCCTCTCTGCCCAGATAACAGTCCAAACATAGCTTGCACTTCATTTTTACTCAAAAGATGCCTTTGGACTTAGGCTAGAACAGGCCAGAACTTTGACAAAACTAGCCTTTCATGAGGAAGGGAAAAGTTTTCCACTTGCTGAACTTCTGTGCAGGAAAATGCTGTTTCCAACTAAACTTTCACTGTAGCTCTTTGATCCAGAGTGGAATTTCTGGACAAAATTAAAGTTCACGTGAGGCCAGTTCTTTTGTTTTCTTTCCTCAAGATGTTTGGCTCCTTTGAACCCTTTGTTGCATCATGGAGGCACAACTGTGCCTGGGGATCTCTCCTTCAGTCTGCTCTCAGCTGCTTTTTTCCCTTTCTTTGGCTGGCATTTCTCATTCCTATCATTGGGATGAGCTTCCCTTTGTCTGAATTTTTCTTCATACTCTAATTCTTCTAATCTCAGCTTTAGGAAGTACCTGCTTTAAGACAGGGTGAACAAGTGGCATGGAGCAAAGTATGTGGAAACTAAAAGGTCTTGAGGTAAAATCATTGATTGCAGATATCCACCCCAAATACCTCTCTGCTCCATCCTAAAAAACTGAGGCTCAGTAGGTTTTTTCCTCTTTGTCTCAGTAATATATTTGAAATTCCCATTAAAGTTCATTATTTCTCTGAATGTACTCTAGCAGCATAACTATATCAATGCCACACAACTATCTAAACTAATAATATCAGAAATACACAAAGAATTGTAAACAGGCAGGTTTAAATTAATTTAAGCAGTCTCTGCTCCAGAGAACTGAATGTACAAGCCATTGCAAGCTTTTAGGAAGGCAGATACATTGGAAGATATTTTGGTGTGCCTTTACAATCAGATTTCTTCCCACGATGAAACCAATTTTACTTCAACTCCTGCCTCTTTGTATACTTTCTTGTAATGATAAACGACCCAGCCTTGGAGATGTTTATAGTTCTCAGTTCACTGAGGGTGGAACAGATGGCAGCGCTCACATCTTCCAGTTGTTCTGAAAATTCTCTTGCTGGCTGTGGGGAAGCTTTGTCAGGAGGCAATCTGTGCTAATAAATATTTTTAGGATGTAGATGGATTTTAACGAATTTTTGTAGCCAGGTTCCCACTTCCTCTCTCCTTTCATTTTCTTGTTTATTTTAAATTTTTTTTCCAAATGTGCTGAAAGAATAAAACAGAAAGAACTATATAAGTTATAAGCACATAAGGAAATGAGCCAGAAAGTGATAGAGTAAGTTTGAGTTATTAAAACCAGGTCATACTCTGAAGGAGATTACAGCAAGATGAGCCAACATAAATATACACTATATTTCTGTCATATGTCTTTGTTACCCTGGGTGGCCTGCAGTCAACTAACAGGGCAAGGGGAGAGTAGTAGAATATGTAAGTGCTACAGAATTCTTACCCAGCTGGTTGGAATCCAGTTCTTATTAACCAACTAATTTGTATTCCTTCTCTAAACCAGAGATTGATGATAGTCTGCTGTAAATCTGGAGAAACAACTATAACTGTGTTTTGCTGAATTCAAGTCCCACAGCCATCAGCCCCTTCTCCTCTTCTCTTGTTGAACATTCCTAATCCCCTAAATAACAAATGGAGGTTTTCAGTGAAACATGACTGCCTAGTGATAAGAAAAGCCATGCTAAATTAAATGCAAATCTTGCACAGCCCATGTATTTTATGGATTTTCAGACCTTGATCCCTGGATAACATATAAAGGAAAGCTTACAAGGGTTTTGGAGGAAGATGCACAATGCTGGAAAACATTAATATATTGGCCATGAGTACAGAGAGTGTTATCTCTTAAGATGTAGAGCCAAATTCTGGTTTTCATTAAACTGGTAAAAACACAGAAAACACTGCTTGCAGTGCCATCACTCAAGATTTGCTCTTGATGTAATAAGAAACAGAATTGGTTCCAACATTAAGCTGTCAGCCCATATGGAGTTAAGCTCTGTTGTTAGTTTGCATTAATGAAGATATAAGCCTGATTTTTGCTTGGGGCAAAAATAAGGGCTGAAAGTGATGTCCTCTGTGTCAAAAACTGCAAAGACATTGCCCCTAATGTGGCACCTTTTACCATCCTGTGGGAAGCATGGCCCCAGTAAGGTTGCTTCAGCCCAGGAATAAACCAGGGATGCATCATCCTCTGCAAGGTTGTGCTCCAGCAGCAGCTCAGGGCCAGACTGTGGGACAGCACCACTCACCTGGGGATGGCTGCCAGAACTTCTTCAGGAGGGACACTTTGCTTGTCCCAGGGCAGCTCAAATTCAGGAGGGACTTCTAAGTTCAGGGGATTTAGGAGTTTGATGCCTGAGAGCAGCCTGAGGTGAGCGTGTCCTGTGGAGAGGTTTGGATGCTGACACAAACCAGGGCTAAAAGGCAGCAAAGTCTGGATTCCCAGAGGTGGGGAAATGCCCTGCAAATGGGGGTAATTTTATCTCAGCTTGTAAGTGCTGTGTGGGATGGGGCTGGGAGCTGCAGCCTGCAGGGCATCCCTTGAAAAAGCATTGTGAATTACAGCTGTGATAAGAGGTGAAGGCTTCTTTTATTGTCCATTACAAATGCCAACGTGTTGGCACCATGGTTTCCTGTTTGAATTCTGGCAGATCTGGGAAAAGCTGTTTTAATGAGCCCAGTGAAGACACTATAGGAGTTTGGGGCCCCAACAAGCCTCATGCACAAGATGCAGCTCTGTTCTCCCAGGGCATTTGCCCTGCTGCTGCCAGCACTGAGGGCTGGCTCTGGATAGGAGCAGGACAGTGGGCAAGGGGAGGCTCTGCACTCATCCTGCTTCATTCTGTGGCTGTAAAAATAAATAAACACATGGGGCTGGGGAAGAACCCTCCAAAAACATTGCTCCCTTGTTTTGCTTTGCCTATCACAAATCTAAACACAATATTTTCTCATTCTTGGGCCTGTATGAATTTCTGACAGTACAATTGGGGGCCATAGCACATTGTCTGGAGGAGCTTACCAAGGAAATCGAGAGTTTGGTCAGCAATTGTAAATATCCTCCCCTAATCGAGTTTGTTTGTTCTGCAGTGCACGCCGGCGTCATGGGCTGTGGGACACCCTGGCACCAGGTTACTGGTGGGAAAGATCCGCTGCTCAGATAAGGATGGGAATAAACTCCACCCACAGAAATGCCACAGAAAAATCCCTGATTTATCCATTAATTGCTTTAAGGGGCGGTGAGTGTGAGTACAACAATGGGGTATTGACAATAATGTGCCTTGTTGGCAGGAAAAGGGCTTTCCCTTTGCTCTGAGACTTTAATGTGCTTGTTCTTGGAATTACAAAATGTTTGTAAGTCCTGCACTAGCTCAGGGATGCAGAAGGAAAGGCAAGTACCCAGCAAATAAAGCAAATCTTGGAATGGTTGTTTCCTGCTTGGAATGAGACAAAATGCTCTTCTTGCTGTGAAATGCACCCAGCACCACAGGCTGGGAGTCTGATTGTCATGGAGTGACATCAGGGATTATTTAAGGGGTTTTAAGGTTCTTTCAGTGACCTGCTTTTTATTTGTGATACCCTGGGTACTCAGCACATGGAAAGAAATCAGTTTGTGGGAGAAGAATAATTTTCAAAATGCAGACATTATCTAAAAGATTGCACATAAGGAGTAGCTGAACTTGAGTTTCAGACAGCAAGGGCTGTGGGAAGCTTGTGTCTGGCTGCTCCCCCTTGGGGTGCCAAGGGAATGGAGAAACAGTTGGGAACACCTGAGACATAGTGACTGCTGGGGCTCAAGCAAAAACAAGTGCTAAAAAAATTGCTTGACCCTCTTTTAAGTATTTTGAGAGATGTTCTCAGTCACAGGGCTTTCACTCCATTCTGTTCTCACACACTGACAAGATGCTGTATACACTGTCTGCTGCAGAGGCTGGGAAATTGAGGTATGGTTCAAGATGACAAAGACCCCAAAGGATCAAAATCCTCAGCAATGGCCAGGTCTTGGGATATAAGTGATCATGGGGCAGTTAGAGCTGCACTGCTGAAATCCAGGCTGAGCTCCTCTCTGGGCATTCCCAACAAGCACCTCCTGCTTGTGCTGGCAGCAAGGGATTGCTTTGTCTGTGGGAGAAAAGGAGCTTTTTCCTCTGCTCTTTGTCTTCATGTGCTTGTGAAAGATGTGGGTGCTACAGGGCAGGGCATGCCAGGGGACACTGGCAGGCAGCAAGGAGCCACCTGGCCCCACACATGGCCAACCCATGGTAGCAAGCTTCAGCAGAGTCACTAGGCAGGAATTAGATGGGATGCACCACAAGAAATATCCCTGGGGCTCTTGGAGTTAGTGCTGTGTGATCCCTTTGGGCCCATAAGGGTGCTCTTGCTTCCAGGGGCAGGATCTCAGGTCTTTGTATTAAGTCTGAAATGGCTTTTAAAGAGACTCTCTGTTTCACTGTTAAGCAGGAGATAAACTTTTCAGTGCTACAGAAGGTGCCCTTGGCACACAGTGGGTATTAGGCTGCAGTTCAGTGCTAAGTCACACTGTTTCCACAATCAGGGCAAGAAAAAATTGTCCTCAAGAGATGCTTACCTATTGGGAGCTTAATTTCCATATATGTTCCCTTGCTAATGAGTCAGAGGTCCAATTCTGCTCCCTATTACACAGCATGAACCTAGAAAGCACACCAGATGCTGTTCTCCATTAAATCAGGTTATGCTGTTCAAAATTCGCCAAATTCATATAATTGAGAGCAGAATAGGGCCTGGCAGCTGAGCTGGTAGCAGTTGACTCAGTGCATCTTAACCAAGGAGACTGTGAGTAACTGGCTGGGTGTTTTACAACCACTGGACATGTTCTCCACCTGGTGCACAAGGTGCTTCAGTACTGTGGTTTCTTCAAAGCCCTCATGAGAGACTTTGGTATGATGTTATGTACATGTGCTTGATCCCAAAACAGGGATGGGAACCTATGGAAGTAGAGCTGCAGATGGCCTTGAGCCATTGCCATGGGCAGGACAGGCTGGTGGGTTTGCTGTGCGATTTAGCACTGGGAGCTCAGAGTGTAAATGTGGAGATACCTGAGCTCTCAAAACCTGCAGCATCCACAGGGTGGGCAGAGGTGCAGGACAGAGCCTGCCCTGCTCCCTTAAGCACTGGTGGGACTCTCACACAAACAGGAAGGAGATGCAGACACAGATCTGATACCGTGGTGCTGTGCTGAGAGCGGATAGCTGAGGGCTAGGGGAGAAGAGGATGGGCACGTTGTGTATCCACAGTTCCAGAGGCAGGGCTCTATTGTTCTGTGCTGTGCAGAGGCTGTTCCCTGGAGGATATCCTGTCTGGACAACCCTGTGCCAGTCTGCTCTATGGTGGTGGAGGGGCTGGATGGTCAGCCTGGAAAGAATTCAATACTGCCTTGTAAAAGCAGAGATTTATCTGCAGCGGTGAAGTGAGCAAGCAAAGTCTGAGATTCTTCCCCTCTTGCTGGGTTTTTATCAGTGTGCCCATTATCCCTCTCCTTGGCACATCCCTAGAGGCTGCCAGGCACTCACAGGGCCATATGTGTGTGCAGAGATGTTTCAATGTCAGTGTCCATCCCCACAGTCTCCTGCGGGGAACACAGCCACAGAGGGAAGCACCCAACTGCAGCAGAGTGAGGAACCCCAGACCAGGGTCTCCCTGCGTTCTGATGCAATTTGGAAAATGCTCTGGGAAGACCTGTTTATTCCACTGGAACTGACATGTGAATACCCAAGCTCTGACTTACCTAGTCTGCCTTGATGGATATGAAAAAAACCCAGACTATCCAATATAGCATTTAAGCTAAATAACACACCCAGTTGTTTTGGACATGGAATTCATGGAAGACAGGGTGGTTTTGCTCCTGCTGGCTGCTTCCAACAGTGGATGTTGGATGTTGGAAGGATGTTTAAGGATGTGCTCTGCTGTGAGCCAGTGTGGTCCTCAGAGAGAGCAGCTGGTGAGACCCTGGGTAATTTGAACTCCTTGCTGATCCTCTAACTCATCCCTTTAACTCTGGTGCTGCCATTTGTACCAGCAGAGCTGTGCATAAGGGGAGCTGGGGGTTCCCAGTTTGGAGGTGATGGTTGGGATGGGACAGGAACAGGCCATTGTGGAGTAGCAGCAACCAGATTCTTCCCATCAGCTTTCTGTAAACACAGGCAATAGTTTCTCATGCATCTTTTCCCAGTGAAAAGTACAGATTTGCAGACATCAGGATTTTTTCTGAGCCTAGGTTGTGTTTTGATGAAGCTTTTGTTTAGATTTTCAGGTCTTCCTCTAAAAATAAGTTCAATTACCTCTTCTAACATTCTCAAACCTAAGGTGGTTCCCCATCTTAGAACAGAGATGAAAATAATTTCAGCATTTTCTCCAAATCAGAAATAAAATATATATATATATAAAAGGAAATACTGAAACCCCAAAATGTGGGGGGGAAAAAAAAGTATTTTTGAGCTGTGTTTTCAGTCAATCAAAACTAAAATTTCAATCTTGCTTCCTCTTTTCAAGTGGAGGTGCTGAAATTGACAGGATGGAGCTGCTGTGGCTGTTGCTCCCAGTGATGCCTGTGGGGTGGGGAGGAGAGGGATGAGAACTTCCATTTGCAGTTTAAGCCTCATTTTGTGAGTCAGGTCACCAGGACAGTGCAGTGCCCATCACTCCATTTCAACTGTCAGCTGTAGAACTGCAGCCTGCAGGGATTTAGCTTGGACCAAGGGGAGCAATTTATCTGCCTTTCCACACCTTCCCAAGCCAGTGGTCATTAAACTTGAGTGACCTGAGCCTGCCTTGTGAGCTGGACTCTGGTTCCTGAGCAACGCCAGGGCAGTTGGAGATGATTTGTAGTATTTACAGTTATAAATCACAGCCCAGAGCTGAGCTGCCCCACCAGAACTTTCCCTGTGGCTCCTTCCCTCTCCCATCCAGAAAAACAGATGGTAACAGTCCTCTCCTGTGCCTGCAGAGCCGCACCACAAATTACATGGGGGTGTGCGTGGGGAAGTCAGGCTTGTTCAGCTTCCAGATTTTACAAGAATCATCAAGAATTAAGCTTAGACTTTCCACAGAAGGGGGAAAAAAAATCTATTAATTGCTGCAGTTTGGCAAAAGTGAGAGGGGAAGGGGCATATGGGCCAGGGCTGTGATCATCCTCTGGGGCTGCAGCAAGTAGGATGTTGTTCCCATAGAAGTTTTAAAAGAAAAAGCTTTTTTCAACACTTCATTTAGCTTCAAGTTCCTTTGGAATTGGCTTCTCTGGTTTTTAATGAGCTGAGAAGACTTGAAGTCTTCTGCATCCAGGCTTGATATTCACCAGAAACACAGCTCTTATTTGTTATAAGCATCCCTGAACAAACTAAAGATGTGAACAAGGCAAGATTTTAAGTTCCCTGTTGGGAAGTTTGATGGTGCAGAGATGCAGGTCTCACAGTGGACAGTGCTGTGGTTTGAGGAGCCAGGGGATGTGGGGCTCATCTCCTTCCACCTGGCATGGCCAGGGTACCACAGGTCTCAGGACTGTGATGAGGTTGCTGCAAGTGCTGACTCATTTGGCAGCTGCACATAGCCCGTGAGTCACCGTGAGTCACATCCACTGCATCTTGGTGTGCATCACTGCTCCTGGAGCCTTTGATGTAAGCTATATGTATGATTCCTTGGAAACAGCTTCCCCTAATTAAATCAAAGGAAAAGCATCACTGCACTTCAGAGCCTCAATTAGCAGGAAAAAGACTCTGAGCATAAAACTATCAACTCATTTTTGGAGGGGGACAGTGGGCTCTGCTTCATGCAACCAGTTTTACAAATGGCACTAAGTTTTACAAATGGCACTAAGTGTGGCAAGTGACAGGAGGAAACTGATGCCTAAAATTATGTCAGTATAACTTAGATATGACCAGATAGGAGCATCCAAGCTCAGCTTCTTCTCAGGCAGCAGCTGCTTAGGACAGGGCTGCCACAGCCACAGAGGTGTGGTCAGGGAGGGTAACTTGGGAACTGTTCTCTGTCCCAGGGGCCATCAAAAGCATTCATCAAAATCCCAGGGCTTCCAATTGGCTTTTGAAGAGATTGCAGACAAGTAAATATGCTAATTCACTAATTCAGCACTTAAGCACATACTTGAAGCTAGACAGCTTTTTAAGTGCCTTCATGAGTGAGAGCCAAGACAACAAGGGAACACAGCAGATCAGATCATTCTTCCCTGGCCTAAAATCAACAGCGACTTCAGCATGTCCAAGGCAACAGCCATCTTCAAATTCCTGCTCTTCCTTCCCCTCCCATGTGAGTCAGGGAGCCAGAGCCACCAAATTTGCTGCACTTGTCACTTCCATGCTGATGCTGGTGGCACCTTCCTGCCAGCCTGTCCCTGTCACCCTACTTTTTACCCGTGCTGTTGAATGAATGCAGTCATGAATACAAAAAGGAGGGAGTGACACATCTCAGTCAGAAGATGAAAAGAACATTTTCCTTTGGGATATTTAATTATCAATTATTAGTTTCATTGAGAACCTGCACTTCTTCCCTCTTAGGCTCTTGACTCAGTGATTTTTTGTTTTGGGTGATGGTTTATGTTGCACAGCAGCTGCTGGGAGGCACCAAAGCTGTAAATTCTGCCATAATTCCAGACTGTCCATCCATGGAGCCCATGGAGTAAATTCTGCCATAATTCCAGACTGCCCATCCATGGAGTTGTGAAAACAGAAAAAAAAAATTCATATGCTGGTTGCTTCATTGCCTCCTCTTTCCTTCACTTGAGGCAATTTCCTTTTGCAGTTGAGTGAAGCTTCTAGGTTGCAGCAAGAGGAGCTGTGCATCAACTGAGACCAGTTCAGATCTTGATACTTTCTGAATTACAGGGTATTGCTTTCAGTGCCTTTTTAATCAGAGAGGAAAAGTACATTTAACTGGGAAGGGCTAATTCATCTCCAAACAACACACACTAGGTGATAGTGAGTTGTCTCCTCCAGCCCATGTGTCAGACCATGCCACAGCTGATTTCTAAAGAGGAATTTCTTAGGGGCAGAGCCCTTGATTTTGCTCCAAAAGAGAATCCAGAATTCCCTTTTAGCTTCTTGTCCTTGGGATATGCGTTGGTTGGCATGGCTTGGTTTGTTTCTTTTTTTTTTCTTTTTTTTTTTGTTTTTTTTGGGCGGGGGGGGGGCGGTTGGGGCACAGGGTGGTTTCTATGAGAAGCTGCTGGAAGCTTCCACCGTGTCTGGCCACTGTGTCTGGCATTGCCAATCCCTGGTGGCTCTGAGGATGGACCTGCTGCTGGCCCAGGCTGGGCCAGTTAGACATGATGGTAATGCCTCTGTGATAACAGATTTAAGAAGAAAATCAAAACAAAGTGGGCAAAGTGTTTTCCTAGCCAGAGAAGAGGAGGAGCTGAGAACATGTGAGGGAAACAATATAGGAACACCAAGGTCAGTGCGAAGGAGGGGCAGCAGATGCTCCATGCTCCAGAGCCGAGATTCCTCTGCAGGCTGTGATGAGACCATGGTAAAGGAGTGGTGCCCCTACAGCCCCTGAGGGATGCAGAGATCCACCCGCAGCCCCTGGGGATCCACGGGGGATGCAGAGATCCACCCACAGCCCCTGGGGGGAGGTGCCGAGCCTGGAGCAGGTAATGCCTGGAGGAGGCTGAGATCCAATAGGAAACCCCGTGGAGAGAGGAGCTCCTGCTCCCAGGCAGGAGCAGCCTGTCCTTGGAGGGCTGCACCCCGTGGAAGAGTGATCCACACTACAGCAGTTTTTTTGGGAGCACCACTGCTAGTGAGACTGGAACCATGCTGGAGGAGTTCATGGACAACTGTCTCCCGTGGGAAGGGACTCCATGGTCTCACAGAGGAAGGACTTCTCTCCCTGACACAAGTGGAAAAAAACCTCAGGTGATGAACTGACCAAACCTCCTGTCTCCCTGTGCTGTCAGTGGGAAGAAGGAAGGGGCTGGGGGGAAGAAAAGGTGTTTTAAGGGCTTATTTTACTTCTCATTATCCTCCTCTGATTTTGTTAGCAATAAATTCACTTTGTACCTCCAAGTTGAGCCTGTTTTGCCCTTGAAGAGTTTTCTCCAGGTCCTTATCTCAATATATGAAGCCTTCATTGATTTTTTTTCTCTCCTCTGCCCAGCTGTGGCAGGGGAGGGTGAATGATTTTCATGGGTGCCTGGCATTTGACTGGTGTCAAACCACAACAAATCCACACACAGCAAGCACTGACAAGATGCATCAGTCCTTTCACCCTCCCTGGGGAGAAGTGCTGCTGGAAAAGTCATGTGTAGGAAGGCAGGAGGTGGGAAAGCCTTGACAATTCAGGGTCCAGGTGTCTTCTAGGCATGGCTGTGGCCCTCAGTGGTGGGCTGGAATGTGGGGCTGAAAGTGGGGTTTAAGAAGTGTCTTTAAAGGAGCTACTTGCCCCATCTGCTTTGGTATGTGATCCCGAGAGCCCAGACAATCTTTTGCCACTCCTGTTGCAACAAATGAGCAAACAAAAAAACCCACAACATAAAGTGTTTGGTGAGCAAGAGAAGTGGAACAATTCATTGCCAGTAAGTAAAGGAAAATAAAATCAAATGAGCTTAAGCAGAAAAACAACCCTCCTCATGCTTCTTCCAGAGAGACAGACACATTGTAGGACATTGTGGCATGTGAGTCCTGCCAGAGCTGGTGTGGGTTGTCTGGCTGTCTCCTGGCTGGCTGTAAAAGTCACTTCCAATATGTCTGTCTGTGAGGATGTGTAAATTATGGCAGGGAAGACAGCCTGGTCTCATTCTCAGCCCTGATTCAAAAGAAAATGATGCTATTTCCTACTCTGCTGGAATCCCTCTCGTTGTCACTGGTAAAATACTCTTAACTGTTGGTGCTCAGGCTGTATTTTCTGTGTGATTCTGAGATCTCAGAGGTGCCCCTCCACCCACCTTGGGTCTGAGAGGGGCCCTACCTGCTGTTTTTATCAGATTGCAATTACATAGACATCTTGATGCCTTGATTTCCTGCTAATAAAACTGTGGTGATGTTAACAGTTCATGATCATGGGATGGGATCTGATTTACTGCATATTTCCCACTTTTTGCACATTCTGGGAACACAACCCCAGGCTGGTGGTGCTGTGGGGCAGTCGCTGCTGACATGGGCAGTACTGCAGGGACATCATGTTTTCTCCTGTGTTCCTTGACAGAGGAGGGCTTGTCCTCCACGAGCATCTTTTCATCCTCTGGCTACAGCAGGCAGGAGGAAAGTTTTCTTTGCAATGAGATGGGCTGAGAAGCAGATGTGACTTTCAAGAACATAATCAACACTTTAGACTCAACTACACATGGGTCTTGTTTGGGGTTACAGCACAGTGTGTGCTTGAGACAGGGCAGCTGGGCTGGATTTTATTCTGGGTTCAAGAGAACCCTGGACCCACTTTGATTAAATCCACTGAACCTTGTTGCAGGATCAATGCCAAAGTGAAAAATAAGCAGGTCTGAGGTTTCCATACTAACAGCCACTGTCTTCTGCTTGGGGAGAAATGTTTGGCCACAGAATACATAATTTTATGGGTGTGCATGGAATTACCAAAAAAACCCCATTCTTCCTTTTTTTTTTTTTTTTTTCCCCTGCATTTCCAAATGTTTTTGCTGCCTAATTTGCTGCAAAGTGCTGGTCCTGCAAGTTTGGTCTCTCCAGGGTTAAAAGGAATGAGTGACTTGCACAGGCTTTCATATTCTTCTTCCCCAGTTTGTGGCTGTTGAGTTCAGCATTTTTGGTGTATGTGTTTTAAAGAGTGATTCACTCATTTTTGCTCAGGGCAAGCTCAGTTTCAGCCAAGAGCAGGCCAAGGAGGATATGGGTTTGGTTTTGCAAAACCTCATCTGTGACTTTCAATTTGCTACTCCAAATCCAGAACTAAAGGGTGGCTGGGGTCCAGCTTGCAATTTATCTAAAATTACAGAAAACCAAAGCTGAGGTTTGGAAATGCGGATCTTCTTTTAACCCTCTCTTTCTCCATAATTTTATCTTCTCTTTGAAAAAAGAATAAGCAGGAGACATTATAAATTACCATCAAACACTAGAAAACTTTTGATGGCATCTTTTTTGATGACATGCCCTTTTCCTGATGATTTATTTCAGCTGGCTTCACCCTTGCAGAGCTCAGGGAGGTGTAACTTCTAAGCTCTGTAAATCTGAGCAGATTTACATCTAGAGCAACATGAGGGTGCTGGGTCTGTGGTGCTGGTTCTGTTTCTTTTTCTTGGACAGCCCAAGGAAGAGCCTGGGGTGTCCCGGGGACAGGAGGGAGCACTCCTAACCCAAGCCCTGCAGCCTCTCCCCAGCCCAGCCCCTGATAAAAGGATGTAATTGGGCAAAGGGACATTCTCCTGTTTTATGCCTGGGAAACAAGGCTGAGAGGCAGGAACAGAGTGCCCAAAGGGACATGGCAGAGCCAAATCTCCAGTTCAGGCTTTCTGGATCTTTTTTTTTTTTTTTTTTTTTTTTTGGTCTCAGGCCACAGTTTGGAGGGGCTGGAAGAGAAGACTGATTCCATCCCTGTCCAGTGCCAGGGGAGCTGCACTGTATCCTTTACCCTCCCACAAAGGCAGGCAAAGCACATTATGATCCTTCTGGCTGCTTTTCCCCTGTCTCCTGGGCACACTCCTGCTGAACAGAGCCCTCCATGCAGCCCGTCCCCGTGGCGGGGAGCAGCTCAAACAAAAGTGTTCGTGTCAGAGGATTTTGTTTCAACTTCAGCATTTCAGCTTTCCAAGAGCCTCCCAAACACAGAGCTGCAGTGTCTGCAAGGGAGCAGGAATTGAACATCTGGTAAAGGTTAGGGTCAAACATATAAATGGGGGAAGCACAGCACATTTCATTAAAATACCCAATCTGTGACGTCAATTAAACCCTTCTGCCTTGCAGTTAGGGAACCATTAACTTTATCCAGTGGAGAGTGTTTATATGGAAAATATGAGGCCAGGAAGTCTCTCTTGATTGTGATATTGAGGCTATCAAAGGAGCTCACTCTCCCTTTTTTATTTTTAATCTCTACATGTTGCTTTTCCACCCTGTTACAGTAACAGCATCCTCTTGCTTGGCCCCTGTGGGGTGACATTCACCATCTCCCCACCAGCTCAGCTGCTGTTGCTGCCTTCTGCTTGTCTTGGGCTTAGATGTCACAGGGGCCTGAGGAGCCACTCTCCATTGTCCTGTTTTGCACAGAGCTGTGAGGCAGCTTCCTACCACACGTGCACAGCTTGGCCACTGTCCAAAGTACACTTGGAAGTATTAAGATTAGGTTTAGGAGTGTAATAAAAAAATAGCTTCCATGGGAAAAAAAATTTCAGTTCTTGCAGTTGTTTAAAATGCAGGATACTCTGCATGGGCATAAAATGGCAGGCATTGATGTATGACACCCCCATGTGCTCACAGGACACCTGGAGTTGTGGGGTTTATGTGTATAAAATAAAAGAATTCATGTTTTTCTCCAGTAATTCTGGTTCATTCAAAGCCTGTTCAGTTCCTGCCAGGCAAATAGAAATCTTGATCTCTGGCTCCAGAAAGAAAAAGAGGCTGCCATTGAGTTACTTGATGACAGTGTAATCACCAAGGGAAAAACTAGCAGCAAGGAAATCTGACCAAGGGTAAAACTGGGAGCATTTGTTATGTGCCCAGGGAAACCTGTCCCTCTCAGCTCCTCCACATTGCCCTGCAGCCCTGCTGTGCTGTGGCTTGGGCTGTCCTGGTACCCTGCAGTCAGGCTGGGATCTCACCCTCAGGTACCATGTCCAATCACCCATCCACTTTGTGGCTGTGCAAGGAACTGAGCTTCTCTGTTCTGCATCCATCCATCTGAGGTTTTGATCTTCTTCCAGCCAGTCCCTTATATCCTCCTTGGTTTTTCTGATGGCTGCCTATCAGGAAGATTTTATCCCTTGTCTTAAATCCTGGGTGTGTATTTCTGTTGCTGAAGTATTTTTACAGAATCACAGAATTAACTAGGTTGGAAAAGACCTTTAAGATCATCTAGTCCAACCTATGACCTAAAATATTCCTGAAATATCTTCCCTTACAGAGATGGTTAAATCTCACCCACCTCACACACCTTGGCAGTGCTAGTCATGGGTCAAGTTAGCCTTGGATTTCTTGCAGAAAAGCCTCCAAATCAAACTCTTCCTCACTGGAGAAGGGGTCTCCCTGCAAGTGGTGGGTATTTTCTTCTTTCTTATTTTTAAACTTGAAAGAGTTTTTGTTTAACTTCTGACCAAGCCCTTTGCTTTCTGTGACCTGATCTCAGGCAAACCAGCTGGGAAAACAAAAGAACTGTAAAAGCTGCAAAACAGCTCAAGTATGGACAAAACCATGAGGGAAAAATGGGTTTCTTACCATGCAGCTGGGTGGTCCATATGGAACCTGGGGATCGCCCTGAGTCTTGTGAAACTTAACACACCTCTGAGAACAAAAATCCTCTCTGCAGGATCAGGCACCTCATTTACCTCCTGTTACAACTCCAGATTTTTCTAAAGCCATGTGGTGCTGCTTTAAACTCTGCCCTTTGTGAAGCCGAAGGACAAATACTGGAGGATGGATACCAATGTTCACCTGAGCCGTGAGAATTGGTATCTTCTTAGGAAGTTTCAGTGTTGGATCTGAAAAAACATACTTTGGTGTGAATCCAACCCAAAAGTATGGCTTTGTTCTGTCAGTTCCTGATGGCAGCACCTGTGAATATTGCCATGGAAGACTCAGGGATGTAACACCCTTTAAATCCTTGCACTGCCAGACACACTCATTTAGGTGAGCCATTCCCTTCCATGCTGAGGAGCTGTCTGTGTCTGCTGTGGGGTTTCTTGTACACACCTTTGTGGTCCAGGGCCAGGCAGCCAGGACTGGTATTAGGCCTGGGATAACACACATAGGTCACTCTAGGACCTCTCCCTTGAAACATCATCAAGGGCAGATGGGCAGCTCCTCTCCCCTCACTGCAGCTTGAACATTTATTTGACAGGACAAGGCACAAACCTAATTTTCAAAAACAAGTATATGAAGTTCTTGAGGTCATGATTCAGGGTGGGTCAGCCAATGTGCTGTGTTTAAAAAGCATTACGGTATTCAAAATGAAATGATTTTTCTTCTTTGAATCATGGCAGTCAACTGAAGTGCTTCCAGACCAGAGCCAACTGTTTGTAATTGGATATTTAATTTGTTTTCTGTAGTTTAGCACTGAGTCTCCATGTTGTCTGAGCAAGAAAAACCAAAATAAATTTTTAAATCTTTCAAAGTCAAAAGGATTTGCCAAGCCTGAGAATATTATTTTGTACTCTAATTAGCTGATTTGTCAGAATAAGAATGAAAACAATTCTTGGCTGCTCTCAGTTTATTGAGGGGATGCCCAAAGCAGGACAGTGTTGATGATGGGGTTCACACTGGTGACCATCAGGAGGCTCAGCCTTCACTGCCCAGGTGTAACCCTGCTGTGAAGTGTGGGCAGTGAAGAGGAGGTTGGCATCTCCCAGTCTAATATGACACAAAACTTTCTTTTTTTGTGTGTGGGCTGCAGCTGCGGGGCTGCTGAAAAATGTCACTGACTCATGGCCAGAGATGCACGTTGCTGACAGTCTGACCAGAACAACTCTGTCCCAAGGGATTATCGATCATTTGAGCATAGCTGTGACAAGAACTGCTGGATGTTAGACAAAAGACAGGTTTGTTATATTAAACTGAAAATAGATGTCCCTGTACAGTGAGGTGTTCAGCCCAAGAGCATAAATTGTTGTATCACCCTCCCTTTTCACAGGGCAACACAAATGGTGGATTAAAGCTTAAACTTTTAAAATTTCCTCTTTGGCCACTTTTGCTGAATGAAGGTTGCTAAGCAACTTCTAATAGTGCTGAAACTCTTCTCAGAATATCGTGTATTTGTGTCAATTTTGCTTCTGATTTCTCTCCAATGAATGACCCAAGGTATAGTTAAATGCTTACCAGATAGGTAATTACTTACCTGGAAGCATGAAGTAATTTTATTCCCATGTGCATCAAGTTGGCTATCAGCTTGAAGATTGGCAAACCAGGTTCTCAGCAGTCACATGGAGACAGAAAACTCATGATTTTCCAGTAAATCATGTAAAATTGTAAGTGCCTGCTTTCTGAACAGAACTCTGCATTGGCAAGAGTTCACACAGGTCTGTAGAGCATCTTAGGGGCTTTGGCCAACTGGGCTCAGCTCAGTTCACCTCGTGCTTGTGAGCATTTTCATGGCACCTTCACACCTTCCCCTTCAGCTCAGTGCTTTTTGGATGCCCTGGACTTGAGTTCACTTTGGAAACACTGGACTGAGATTTCACTCAGAGAGGCTGAAATACATGGAATGCATTGACAAGAACAGAGAGAAATCAGAATGCAAGTAAAACAAGTAATAACAAGATGTCCAATGAATGACATCAAAACTTGACTGAAGCTAAGTCTCCAGTGATACACACAGAGCCAGAAGACAGATGGGAACCACAGAGGAAGCCAAGAGGGAACAGTGAAGAGATAAGACAGTGGCCAGGAAAGAACAATGCAAAAATTATTTGGATTAAGTTTTCAGCAGAAAACCATGTCTGGTGCCAGGAAACCTGAAGAACTGACTGCGGTGCAACTGCTGGGTCTGGACAAGAGGGAGAGCCCAAGTGTTAGATGGAGGAGATTAGAGGCCTAAATGTCTCAGCAGCAGGGGGACACAGTTTCTTCCTCCTCAGAGAAGAAAATCTCCCAGGAAAACCCCTTGCTGCAGACTGGAGTCCTGCTGCTGTCTGAGGGAACACAAAGTAACCGGTGGGTGTGGAAGAAGCAGACAAAACAAAAAACCGCGGTGATAAACAGAGTGGAAGTGGGTGAGGCAGGAGACAGGATTCAGTTTGGAGTGACATCAGTTATTTATGATTGTTTGTATCCCCATATCTTTTATCTCAAGAGGAAGACAGAGGCTTTGTCCCCCTGGGGCCAGTTATCCACGCCCGAGAGTGGCAGGGCTCCCGTGACAGGACCATGTCCCTGGGATGGAGCTGGAGCCACCATGACGCTGTGCAGGGACAAGGGCAGCAGCTTGGGGTGTTGGAATGGGGACGGTCTGCTCGCACATCCAACCTTTCCCTGTGGGCAAATGAGCCAACCTGCAGAAATGTGTGTTGCTGTCAAGGAGGGAAAACAGAGGTGACAGTGAGGGTTAGGTTTGAGGACAGTAGGGATGGAGCAGTCAAGGAGTCCATCTCTACTCAACAAAACACGTTGGGAAGTGCCCACTTTGGCATCAAACAAGTCCTGCTGCCTTGGCTGAGAGTTAGGTATAAGCTTTTTCTGTTTTTCTGAATCAAGCCAATGCAAAGTAAAAACTTTGGAAACTTGAAATCAGGGAGAGCAAAGCCAGTCTTGCTCTATTTTTCATATTTGTTCCCAGAGGTTTGTTGGCAAAATTGTGCTCTGTACTGTTAAAAAAGAACTCTGGGACAGAATTATTTGAATAGAGAGCTATAAGTGATAAAAATCTGTTTACACCACAACATCTCCAGCCAAATGATTGACGTATACATTTCTGTCCTTCCATTGATGTAACTTCTCAATTTCCTGTTGGTGTCTAAGCTTGATTTATTTTTCCATTTATTTGGGTTTTACAAAGAGCACTAAAGAGCTTGGCACTTGGGGCTCTTTTCTTTTTTTCAGTTCGACCCTCTTAGTCCTCGATCACAGCATTGTTTCTGCAAACAATGAAAAAGAGAGATGGAAAGAACAGCTGGTTTGCTAACCAGGTGTCTGACTGGTACTCAAGTATCCTCTTTTGAGGGAGGCCTAGATTCCCTGAAAACAAAACAAAAAATTAATTCAGAGTTCACTTTATTTTCTGCCTTCATACATGATTTGACACAGATATGCAGATCTGAAAGAAGCCTGAAAAAGCAAAGCAAACAAGAAAACTTGCTCCAGGAAACTTCAGGGTTTTTTTCTCTCTGGTTGCACACCAGCTGAATCAAGCAAAGAGCTCAGCAGGGCCTCTGTAGGCAGATCCTGCCAAGTTAATTTTAGAGACTCCCTTCTCATCATCTAACACCCCTCTGCCTCACTCACCTAACATCTCACTCAAAGAAGCGGTCAGAAGCCAGGCCTGGAGACCTCTGGTTTTGAGGAAAGGAGTCATAAGATTTATTCTGCCAGCAAACCTGCTCACTAGGGCAAAGACCCTCTACCCATTTCCAGCTCACAGAAGTCCCCTGGTTCCTAGAAAAGCCATATTGCCAGTCATCCCAAGGGTACAGAGTCTTGAATGCAAATCAAGAAAAAGCAGACTGAATGCAGGAGCAGAACTGATTTATTGCCCACAGATTGGTAACACGATCACAGCAGCACTCCAACATGCCCCAGGAACAGTGATGTACTCCTGACATCCTGCCCCACAGAGGTTTATTAAAGGCAAACAGAGTGAGGCAAAAACACATATGTCACCCTGAGGGAGGACACACAAATTTAGTGGCAGCCAGAAGCAGGAACTGTTCAGCAGCTCTGTCTGGAATGGCAGAAATTGGTGGGCAGCATTGCCCAAAGCTGGAGCCTTCAGTTCCCCTCTTACTCCTTTTACAGCAGCTTCTCCCAGATGTCTGTAGCCCCTGACTTTTCTGGGAGGGTGCCAGCACCTATTTTCCTCTTCCAGGCCACAGCTGTGTTGGTGGGGAGGTCACCAAACCCAGCATACCCCCGTATCTGGGTACACCAAGTGCCTCTTGCTACTGCTCCAGCTGAGCCAGACCTGAAAAATCCTCATTTACTTGGAATGAGGAGAGAAATAGTATAACCCTTAATTTTCATAAGCAATAAAACAAGAAGCTGTAGCTCTCACTTTGTGATTTCTCAGATAAAATGCTTTACTACCTACAATAATAATTTGATTTCTGGCAGTCACAATTAGTTCATAGCCCCTGTTCAGCTAAACTCCCATGTCTGAGCAGAGCACTGTGTGCACCTAAACCCACCTCAGGTCAGCAAAGTTTGTCAGCATGGACTTCAGGGCCAAGGAAAGAAGGGAAGTATATCCTTAAAATTATTTGTGCAACACCAAGTCAGTGCAATGGAAAGGATAGGATACTTTACACAGAGTAATTTTGAGTTTGATAGAAAACTTGGGGTAAGCAAAAGGCATTTCATTGAATTTGGTGCAAGCATGTCTACATCACTAATTTAATATCTGCATCATCTTGATTAGCTCTTGAGTTATGGGACAAAAGACACATCAGGTGAGCAGCCCAGCCACAGCAAAATTTAAACCCAGTTTGAGCCAGCTTCACCCATTCCAGGATACCTGCATTCAATATCAAGCATTTCACGTTTCTTCCTCCTGTTTTTAAGTGATTGCACCATTAATAATGAGAAGGAATTCACAATTGCATGGACAAGGACAAGCAGGCTGACTAAATATCTCACAGCACGTCAAAACAGATTTGTCATAGTTTGGGGTAATTGAACTTTCATGGAAAAGTTACTTAGAGATGAAAAATAAGGATATTTCCTTCTTCCAGGTATTAATCTTCTATTACTTTTCACCCTACAGAGTAGCACTGACTAAAGTGCACCCATGATCTGTTGATATCAGCCCAATTATGTTGATAAAGTTGTAAGGATTTATCAGTTACGTCCTATTGGAGATTATGGAAGGATTCCTGTCTGACTGTCACACCTTGTGACCCCACTGGTCTGGGTCAAACCTCTAAAACATCCATCCCTCTGTCATGCAGCATCCTGGACTCATGCACATCCTCTAAATTAAAAGTGATTTTTTTTTTTTTTTGTCTGCAAAATTCCCATCCAAAACAAAAATGTCAGGGCACAAAATCAGCTCCTTAAGGGTTTTGCTCCTTGTAGCATCAAATAGAGCAAGTTCTGGTGCCAACAGAGCCCTCCAGAAGGAAGCTGGGATAGAAGCAAACACCAGCACTCCATTTCTGCTTGAACAATCTCAGCTGGGCAGGGGTTTCAGGGGCACATCTCACCTGGAGCCTGAGACAAAGAAAAAGCAATCAGGGAAATATCTGAGCAGCATCTGCCACCTCATGGCAACTGCTTTAATTTTCTTGAGGACCAGATCCTCTCCAGCTGAGACTTTTCCACTAAGCTGATTTGCAATAAAGAAAATTGACTATATTAGTATGTTTGCTTGCTGGGTACCAGGGCCTGTAAATAGTAACAGTGGTATCTGAGCTTTTGGGGAGATGAGTAGAGATCTGTAGGCAAGGTTTGTGAGCTTAATCTGATAAAACCTTAGTCTTTGTTTTGAGCTTCTTTTATTTTTTATTCAGCATGATTCAGGATATGCTTAACCTCACATGCCAGCTGTCTCTCTCACCTCTGTAGGACTATTCACAGCGTCAGACACTTCCCTGACCGATCTGTGTGTGGGTTTGGGGTCCCAGGAGGGAGCTGAGTACAAATAACAAATCAGACCCATTCTGCATCCTAAGAACTACTTTCTATTTTACCTTTTCATTTTTCTTCTTGAATTTCTATTCCTTTCATAAAAGCAGCATTTTCACAGCTGTTTTCTGCAGCTGTAGAGATGAAATACAGAACAAGTGCACCTGTAGAGCAGGAAGGAGTTTAACCACTGCGGCAACGCTTTCCCCGAGCGAGCATCGTGCGAGCCGTGCCTCTCCCCCTTCAGGTGCTGGCAAAGTGTTGACACCATTGGCCAGAAGAGGTTTAAAAGCAGAGGTCTCCTTTCTGGCCGGCAGTGCTGGATCTCGCGTTTGGTGGCAGCGGGGTCCACCCGCGGTCCCCCGGTGCCACCTGCCGGACCCAGCTGGCTCCGGGATGCTCCACAAGGAAAACAACAGCTCCTACGTGTGGCCGGCCGGGATCAGACCTGGGGAGCTCCGTGATAGCTTAAAAAACCCGAGCTGGAAGAAGCCTGCAGGGAAAAACAGCAAACCCAGACGTAAAGTCGCGCTGCCACCTTGTACATTTTGGGTTCTGCGAGTTCAGGTCTTTGGTGCTGCCGGCCTCTGTCTCACCTCCTGTAATGTTTCTTTGGTGGTGCTGGAGAATTCCAGCTCCCTTCCACCAAAGTTCTCAGATCTATTGCATTATTCTTGCACTAGGGAAGTACACAGGCAATAGGAGACCTGGGGGAGAAGAGGAAGGGGTCAGGTGCTTCTACACCCTGGCAGATTTTGTGCTAAGGGAAGGGAGGACCTCAAACCCCTTGGGCTATACATACACACTCATGAACAGTCCCTCTCAAACACCCTGCACTGTTCAAACAGGCATTTGGGCACCTCAGAGAGGCTCAGTGGCTGTGGCTCTGCCCTTGGTGGCTGCACATGAGTGCGTAACAGATCTGCTGCCCCTGGATTTGCTCTGAGCACCTGGTTTGGACTGTAGCTACTGGAGTAACGGGTGGCTCCTAATCACACCAGATTCCTCCCTTCAGTCCTGAAATCTCTGCAATTTCCCTCTTAAGTTATGACTTGTATGAGAAAGGCAACAGGCTGGGGCAGCTGCCTGCAACCTCTAAGTGTCCACCTTCCCTGTCCTGAGCAGCAAGGACATGGCAGGACAAGGTGTTGTCCCTTCTGACACCCTATCTCAGCCTGTTTACTCTTCTGTTGGAAGGCACTGGTATTGCTGCCATCCTTATTCCCCTCTTTCTCACTGCAGCTGGATGGGAATGATTTCTCTTTGAAGGGCTGTTTTTAGCAATGATACCATGGATAAGCCAATCAGGCTGGCAGTGATGGCTCTTCCTCTGGCTGGAATGGGGTCAGCCATGCCAGCACTTCCCACAGCACACGAAGCTCTGCTGACACCTCAGCCCTCAGCAGAGGAGCAACAGGAAGGGAAACAGTCTTGGCTTCCATGTGTCTGAGTCCAGCAGAGCCTGAATATTCTGCTCTGTGCATCCCTCTGATGCTTCGTGTGCTGGGTCACCCTTCTGAGCTGTTGGCTTGGGTCTGCCAGCCAAAAAGCTCCTGTAAGCAGCCCTCAGCTGCTCTGAAGGAGAGGGCACAGCAGGGACTTAGTGTTGAACTCTTCTATGGGCTGAGACAAGGTAGTTTCTGGCATACTGATGTATCTTCTTCAGCCATTGCCTGCAATTCCTTTGCAACTTATGCTGTTGTTGCTCTCAAAACTGAGCTTTTTTAGCTCCCTCCTACCAGAAACTTTTTTTAAAATCTTTTTTTCTTTCTGATTGTAGGGAGGTTATTTGGTATTTTACTAACATCTGAGCTTTTATACTGTGAAATTCACTGTGCAAAAATTACAGAAAATACCTAGTTCTGTGTTACAGGCATCTTTTTCCCTTATCTCTCATCCCAGCTGAGCTGGGTGTTTGCAGAAGAAAAGGTGCTTTCTGTGCAGAAGTGTCTATAAACTGAGGTGGACAAAATAAGAGGAAAAAAACTGAAGGAGGGACTGAGTGTGGAGTTGCAACAATGGCAGCTGGTGGCCTTGGGTCTCCAACCAGGAGTTCTGGCCCCTGGGAAGGATTTTTGTTGAACATTAAATAAGGGAACACTGGTATAAATAAATAAATAGGGCATTCCAGGTAATCCATTTTGAGAGAGTATAGTAGAGGTTTTGTGCCACCCACCTTCCCTGCAGTCTGGCACAACTGGTGACAGAGCTGGTCTGGCCTTTGCAGAAACTGTAGCAGAGATAATTTTTGGAGATCCAGGGAAAATGTGTCCTCCAGGTGCTGTCCTGTCTCACCAGTCACTGCAGAGCCTGCTCAAAGCAGCACTTTGCCCTGACCATCTCCTGGCTCTGCTTCCCTGGGGAAGCACACACATAATATCCTGAGCTTTTTCTCAATCCTACAAAGCTCCCAACACAGGAAATGTGTTCCTGCTCGCTGCAGAGCTGGGGCAGCTCTTGGTACTCCATCAAGGCATGTGCAAACAGGAATTTGAACAACTTTTCTATAGAAAAAGGTGCAGGCATAAACAGCCTGAGGAGGTTGAGATGGCAAAAGCTGCTGAGGGATGGTCAATGGTGGAGTTGAGGTCCCAGGGTGGGTGTGAGGGAGCAGTCCCAAGCAGAGGAGGACTCCAGGACACTGATCCTGGGAGCAGGGCCAGCTTGTTGGAGTGAGGCTCCTCTATAAAAAGCTCCAGTGTGTGTGTGGATGAGGTTCCTGAGGTGCTGTGGTGCTCCTTCTCCTGCAACAGGACTGTTGGCAGGTGGTATTAGACTCTGGCAATCCTTGGGCACAGGAATATTAAATGTGAACATCTGTGGTTTGCCCTGGACATGGGCTGGGAGGAGGAAATAAATGATATTGAAGCCAAATCCCTTCCTAGGCTTCAGTTTTCAGCACACTGACTTGAACAAAGGTTGCTGGGAGCCACTCAGGCTGAAGGACAGGAATCCTGGGAATACAACAAAAGCATAAATATGAGATTTTGCTGCAAACCAGGCCCTGGGATGGTGTGTCTTAAAACTATCATCTATTTTCACCCTTGAGATGCTGTGGAGATATAGAAACAAGGAGGCTTTTTTCTCTCCAGGAGACTATGTCTGCAGCAACACAGGAGGTGCTGTGGCAATGTAGTATCAGATTTTAGATTTTGATAAGTCCCTTTAAAAGCTGGCATGATGCCTATCTAAACTAAACACTTTATGGCATGTATCTCACTGCCACAATGTTAGACAGTAATCTGAAACAAAGCTGTTGAAATGGAGGACCTTGGAGGAGACAGTTCAGGTTTGGAAATTCCATAAACTTTTTTGGTGATGTTGTTAGCACAGTGCTAAGTCCAGAACACAGGCTGCCATTTGAGGAACAGTTTAAAAGACTTAATGTTTCTCTGTCTCAGCATGGAAACTATACAATATTTACTACTCTGGTACTGGTCTTTTGTAGCACAACATAATTGAAATTTAAGGCCACGAACCCTATTGCCCTTCAAATGTGCTGGTGCTTCTGTCAATTTTGGAGCGATTTCCAAAAGACTTTCAGTTTCCCAGAGGACACTTAAACCAAATCCCAGCTCCCATCGCCATTCCTTTTGATTGGAAGTCCATAATTAAGAGTCTGTTTTGAAAAAACAACCTCAGCCTCACCTAAACCACATCTGACAGCCAAATGCTGTGCTTCAGACACAGCATGTGGTGTGTGACAGGCACAGAAGAGCAGGGACACACAATTATGCATCCTGGGTGCCATGGGGTTCCCTCCTGCTGCCAAATGTGCCACTGGCAGTGCCAGCCTTGGGATTACTCCTGGTACAAACTTCTCCTCAGCTAAAGAGCCATGAGGGCAGATGGTGGGTGTGGGATGCAGCTGATGTTGACCTTAAAACGAGTGGCATGTGTCGAGGTTGAGGCGGCAGGATGGCCCCATGACATATTTCTTACAGCTTAGACGTGCCAGATCGGATTCCTGCTGACACGTAAAGCCCTTTTCCACAGCTCTGGCAGTGCTAAGAGCTGGGACAGCATAATCTCTCCCTAAAAGCCTCCTGTGCTGTAACCAAAACCTTGGAGCTTTGCTTGGAGAGGCAAGTGTGCTGATGTAGGGTCTGTGGAGCTCCTTGGCACCATCCCCTGCCCTTTGTGTCTGCCTCCCTGGTGTCCTGGACATCTCATCTTCAAGCAACCAGGGCGGTCTCTTTCCAAGCACTGTGCAGTGACACGTTGTGACACCTACAGCTGGTCTAGAGCTGCACAGATAAATTTGCCATAACTAACACCAACTCCATCAGCCTAGCTCGTTAGAGAATAGAAATAAACCAGTATAGAAGTAATAGAAGTAAACAAGTCCCGGAGTATATTGGTAGAGTGGATTCAAATTCAGACAGGGGACCCCAGCCAATCGCATCCTATCATGAATGCAGACAGATCATTGGCCAGTGAGCTGGGCGGAGCTAAGAACCCAACCAATCAGATGCTAAGTGTGGGAAATTTGAAGCCCCTTTAAAGGGGGTGCCCACCAATAGGATTCGCCTGTTGCTGCCTGATCTCGGTGTGTCCTGTCCTGTGCCTGTCCCCAAAACTGCGACAACACCTGGCAGCTCTGTCCCTGTTCCCTCACCAGCTTCAGGGGCATAAATCTGGGAGGTGCAAAAGGCACTTGATGGGTTTGTGCTGCCAGGTAGGGCATGGCCACTCACGGACTTCACTCTCTTTTCAGCAGAGGGTCCACATAGAAAAAAGAAATTGGCAGCGCCCAGGCTACAGAAATGCTGCAGTTTTGTTGTACCTTCTCACATGTGGAGAGTCAAATGAGACAGAGCAGCCTGTGGGAAGCAGAATCCTACAGAGGAATTTGTGCAAGGACTGGCTGGGCAGTGTGTGACAGCAGTGTGATGTGTCCTTGTAATCCTGATAGTAACCTGGGTAATAAACATCTTTAATTCACTTTAAAACACTTCTGTAGCACTAGCCTAGGGCAGAAAGGTCTTAGTCAAACTCAGGATCAGGCTTGTGCAATTTTAAGAAAAGTTACCTTGAAGAGGACTTTCTAATTATTTCTGTATTCATTTAGTAATTACACAGGTCAGGTTTTTTCAGCCCACGTGTTCAAACCCAGTGGAGTAAGGGAGGCTCTGCAAAATGCCCTTAGAGAAAACCCATTTTGCTACCTGCCCACCAAGGAAAGAGATGGTCCCTGGCAAGGAGGACATTTTCCTGTCAATATAGCAATCAAATTTAGCTTCTGCCACTGTAGGCAACGTGGCATTAAAAGAAGGAGCTTAAGTTATTAAACTGAGCTGCTTTAATCGTCCAGTTCAGGGAAATCCATTGCTACAGGAGACCTGAGGATTAGTGTATTTTTACCACAAAGCCAATACATCTATTCTGATCAGTTAGCACTTGCTCATTCGTGCATATGAAACTTCATTCTCCGGGTTTGCCCTCACTAGTATGGGACCAAATGGAGTTTTATTTGGAGATTGACCCTGTTACCTTGAATCTCATCATTCTGGTATCTAGCTATGTCATTTTGCTTCTGGTTTTCCTGATCTCCTGCGTGCTCTATGACTGCAGAGGGAAGGATCCCAGCAAGGAATATGCTCCTGAGGTCCCTGCAGACACCCAGCCCCCGATCCGGCTGGTGGTGATGCAGCAGGGCTCCCCTGGCACTCGCTGGGCAAAGGGGCTCGTCTCTGCCTACGAGAACCCTGCTGATCTGCCCGGGAAAAGGACTACAGTCGTGTGAGGGACCCTGTTTGGAGCTCCAGTTCCTGCCTCTCTGCCATGTTTACTCCCCGTGTGCAGAAGGATAACGTGATCCCCAGGTAAGTTTAGACGCCAATTTATTTGATGCAGTGTCATTGCTCAGGGGATCATTTGATGTTGAGCCGTGCTCTGCATTGATATGAGCCCGCAGTTCTGCCTGCCAGCCATAAAGAGACTAATTTCCATTTCTGCTGCTGCCTTGCAGCCCACTGGCAGCCGGCAGCAGTGACGCTGTTATCCTCTCAGGCACTGACAAGGGGCCTTGCTTTAATCTCGAGTTGTGCCCAGTGCAGTTATTTTGGAAGGGACACAGTATTGCTCAGAGCATTCTCCAATGGGCTGAACTATGCTGCCCCACAGCCTCGGCACATCTTCCTCAGTTGTGCGAATGGCCTTGGGAGGCTGTTCCCACCTCCCCAAGAGGAACAGAAACACAAAGGATTTTCAAAGGACAGAGATAGTGCCTTTCCTATAGAAGCCAGCTGCTGCTCCCATCAGAATTCTATACCTTCCATGTTGGCTATGAGTTCCCCTGAGGGCAGTGCCAAGCCTGTTTTGGCCCTTATTTTCTGAAGGTAGAACACAAACTCTTATGGGGCAGAGCACCCCTTGACCTGCACAGACCCCCTGACAGGGGATCCCTTCCTTGAAAAGCTGGGTACAATGCCTCCTGCATTGGGGAAGCAGGGGAAGCAGGAACTGAGGTGAATTTGCCAGTAATGTGAAACATGTCATCACTGTCCACTGAAGGGGAATTTCTGACCCCATGTCCTGGATTTCAGTGTCCATCTCCACATGTCTGACCCTGCCTCTGGCCCTGAGCCTTCCTTCGGCTGTATCATGTTCCTGCTAGGCCACATCAAGGCTGTTATTTTATCTCCAGTAAATCTAATGCTATCTGCATCAGGTCCTTCTATTTCCATAATTTCAGAGCTATAAGCTAAAGACCTTTTTGATTAACAAGTTTCTTCTGCATCTTGCAGGTTTTCTCCCACTCAGTGCTCAATGGGATGTTTAACACTAGGTTATTGTGTCCCTCTAAATAGTGCTCAAGTTCCTATATGTGATATTATTTAAGTGGTGGATTTTAGCTGGTTATTAAGGGAAAATTAGCAGTGGACCCAGACTGTTGCAGGTGCCTGACCCATAGGCTATTTTACATCATGTCAATGCCAAGTTTCCACACAGTCCCACAGAAAGCTTTAATAAACACAGTGAGATTTATTACCTGTGTCAGGTGTCGTGGATGACTCACTGGATGCAGTGGTCCTAATGCCTTCAAGACAGGTATTTTAAGTACTTCCAGTAATAAACTGCAGTGAATTTGAACTACAATTGAACAAAGCTGTTGTCTGGATTGCCGGGTTTGTACTCTAGCTGGGTAGGAACAGTCTGCCTGTGCTATGTTCCCAGACACGCTGGTTTCTGAATCAGCTACAGAGCATCCTGACACTGGCAAAGAAATCTCAAGAGTATCTTTTTATTTAACTATAGTTTAAGAAAAGGAGCCAGAATGGTTAGTGGTTTTTCTTTTGTGTTTTAAATTCTTGTGGGTGAACCCAGGTTTCATTTTCAAGCTGTCCTTTGCACCCTGGGAACCATGGATATGCCTGGTTTGGGAAGGAAGTCTGAATTGGAAGGAAGATTCCTGATTGGTGGGTGCTGGAGTGAAACCCTTGATGTGATGAAACTGGTAAATCAGAAGTTGGTGCCATGATCCTCTTCCATGTATCATGCTGAAATAACTATGTTGAATGTCTTCTTTTGGTTATTTAGCACTGAAAAAGTGCAATTAGTTGTAGCTGATTTGGCAAAATGTGGCAGCAACTGAGCTGCTTGTATGTTATGGCTGCTGTCACCCACACAGGATGGGTTATCTCTCCTTGGGCTCTCCCATCTGCTTTTCCTCCAGCTTGTAAGCTCTTTAAAGCTTTTTGTGTGTTCATGTATCATTTAACATTCTAGGAGACTTCTTGGTGATAAGGAATCCCTGGCATTTGAGAACAGAAATAATAACCTTTGTTAATAAGACCTGGGGCGGGGTGGGGGGGGCGGGGACGGACTAAAAAGACCTCAAAAATATCATGCATGGCAAAGAGCATGGCACAGCTCATGTGAAACCAAATGCCACAGTGCCAGCACAGAAGCTGTGGGTCTTTGCTGAAGGTCATGCAAATAATGTAATGACACCATGTCACGTTGCCATATCATTGCCACTGTGTTTGTTTCTGTAGGTAAAATAGACTTCCAAGGCTGTGTTAATAAATACTTCTGGATAGCTAAAATTGTTCAGATATGTAGTTGTGTGTGCATTAACCACAGATCCCTGGCTCCTTGAGGCTTGATGGCAAAGCTGCTGATTTTGGCAGGGTAAGTTTCCTGGCTTAAGCTTTAGGGAGTTGTGCCTGGGGGGACTGCGGGCACAGGAGCAGTTTCCATTGTTCACTCATGAGGAAATTTGTCAGTTTTGATGGTGGATTCTGCTCCAAAATGTGCAGGTAATAACAGCAAATGATACTTTCATTCTGATAGCAGGAAGGTAAACATAGGGTAAATCCCTTTCCAGAAAATGAGAAACTAAAGTGCATCAGGACTTTGTCTTCTCAACAGGAATAAAATGGCTTTCTTAGTTTTGTCTGTACTAACAAATATTAGAGTATTCTGTCTTACTAGGCCAATATTGGAGTATTGTTTATACTAGACCAGGATTAGAGTATTATTAGTGGGAGAGAGCCCTTGAGTATGTACTGAAAATTCCAAGTAATCAAATCCCTATGAGTGAAATTACTGCTTTGGGGAGGTCTCTGCTGCCACGCTTTACTTAATGACTGTGTCAAGATTAATGCATGCAAATGGGGCTTTTATCAGGCCAAGCTTGCCAGAAATCAGCCTTGAAGCTGTGTTCCTTTGAGTGCTTGCAGTCCTCTGCCACGCCATTTGCATCATTGTGAGAAAACAGGGATCAATACTTCCACAGCAGGGTTGTTGTTTGTGTAAGTTGTGTGTAAAATGTGAATCCCTTGCTGTAATTCACACACTACAAAACATCCTGAACCAGGCTTTCCTGCTTTCTATCCCAAACTGAGCCATGCAGACGAGCTCTGCAGAGACTGAGCTATCCCTTTGGGACACCTGCAGCATCTGCCAAACCCTGTCCCACATGGGGAAAGCACCAGGACGTGGCTGTGGGGATCCATGGATTCAGGAAAGAGCCGTGGTGCAGCTCTTTGCACATCCTCTGAATCTGAGTCTTCCATCTCTGTTCAGTTGAGGATGGGTTTGTGCCTTGCTTAATCCTGCCCGTGCCTATGGAGACATGTGCTTTGCCCAGAGGATTAGGCAGGATTTTAAGGCCAGGATATCCAGCACAGAAATCCTGTCCTGCAGCAGGCGCCCTTTGCAAATGAGTGAGATGTGGGTAAAATTGTATTAACATTTATTCATAAGCAATATGAGTTATGAGAATGTTGGATAGCCTGCCAAGGATTTAGAACATGCTCTATTCCCTGTTCTGCCCTTGGCTTATGGGACATCCTTGTGCAGCTCCTGTCCCCTCTCCATGTGTCCCTGGTTAGTTTTCTCTGTTCTTCTGCCCTCTGCACTGAGATTTTTCTCTTCTTAGTAATTTATGCAGTTCATGAGGGGCTTATCATTACAAAACTGGCACACAGGGGCTGCACTTGAATTTCAGCCCATGGACTAACTCCAGTAGGAGTCAAGAGAACAAAATAAAATATTCTCCCACAAACAATGCCTGGAGCAGGTGGATCAGAGAAGTCAATGAACAAGCCACATTAAATCTGGGCAAACCCTGGGCACAACCTTACAACAGTTGCTTTGGGTGAGCTGTGGTCACCATGGCACTCTGATATCTGTAGCTCTGTGATTTGAAGGGAACTCAGGGGTGCTGGGAGGATTAATTTCTGTTCTGCCGGAAGCAGGAATTCAGTCTGCACTGGCTCACTTACAGCTGGCACAGTGCACTTTTAAAGTCACAAGTTACTGCTTCTGTAAAGCCTTTATTAACAGGTTTTACAGAAACAACAGGAAAAAAAGATTTCTAAATTTGTCCAATGTTAATTCAAGGCAAATATGTCATTAAATTCACTGAAAATTCATCTTTCTTGTGAGGTGGTTCCACTGTAAACATACTGTCTAGTCCTTCAGATTTCTTTTTAAAATCCCTAATAAGCCACTACATATGAGTAGAGGATTAGTCCAGACAGACTAACCCATATTTTCCAGGGAGAATTCCTTCCCATGCAGTGATTGTTTTGAATTTGAAAAGGGGTTAATCTTGTCTCATTTTTTTTATCGGGACATTATTTCATCCTGTGATAGTGCTGAGTGTAGAAGCATGGTGACATGTCCAAGTCAAACCCCTTGGCTGTAAGAAGAACTTAAAAATAATTTTTACTGCTTGGAACTGCATCACCTTGAGTTATCAGTCATTCAGCTAGTGCGATGTTGGTGATTTGGTGGGAATGCCAGGAGGTAAGAATTGGTATTGGGAGTTTAATTGGAAATACTGTTCTTCCAACCATGAGCCAATGCTGCTTTGGGGAGCCCTACAGCCCATTTGTCATCTTTTAGAGGGATCAAACCCCACAAGCCCAAGTCTCTTGAGCTACCTGTTTACCTTTCATATGGCAAAGCACTGACGTGGGTCTCCTGGCCCTGCTCCAGCCTAACTGACTTTGTGGCTCTCCCAAGTGCTTGACTCCCTGTGCAGGATCTGTTCTGTCTGGTGGGCTTTGGGGCTTGAAACTGAATCCATGTGTCCTGCTGGAGTCCCTGAGGGGCTCCTGGATGAAAAGACAGCTGGAGCCTCAGCAAGGATGTGCGTGTGAGGAAGATGGGAGGCATGGGTGTACATGTGCTGGAGTCTGCTGGTGGCTGCTGCCCCTGAGGAAAGCAGGTGGACTCCTGGGGCAGCTCTCAGGGCTCTGAGGTGAAGGTCTGCCTCTTCACACTAGAGTAGTGGAAAGCTAAATTTATTGTTTATAAATAAATTGCTCTGACATCCACAGCAGAAAGCTTTCTGACTTAACTAGAGAAAATCACAGCAGAATGACAAAAAACAGGAAAATCTGAACATCTGCCTTCTCAAGCTTCTGTTCTGCTCCTGCTTTAGTTTCCTCGCTTCCTCCTCCTCAGGTATGCTGGTTTCCTTGGAGACACTGCTCCTTAGTTTTCCTGTCTAATGCTGACACTGTTTGACATTAATGTTTCAAAGAGGCATTTCCACCCTAATTTGACAAATTAGGGGCAGTTTTTGGAGACAGATCCTTGTCACAAGGCATCTGAATCTAGAATCTGATGGTTCAGCCCTGGCTGGGCATGGGTCAGTCTCATCCCAGATCTGCAGCAGATGCTCTGTGTGAGCAATGAAGCTGTGCCCTAGTTTCTCCATCTGTTGATGTCAGTAATAATTGTTACACTAGTGGGGTGTAGGGTTGATTTAATTAATATTTATGAAGGAACATGAGATCCTTTCACGGTGGTGCTATGGAGAAATTGTTAATTATGAATGATTATATATTTGTGTCTTCCTGAATGCCTAGAAGACTTGGACATATTGTTTAAGCACTCTCATTTAGCACTCCTTCACTATTGAAGCTGATTAGGCCCATGGTATAGCTCTTTATTACTCTAAAAGTACACTGAATTTAACTGCTATTGACTTCAGCATGAGCAAGGAATATAGGCTTAGCATCCACCTTTATTTGTAATAGTTATATTGCCTAAGTAATCTTTTTTCTTTCACTTCATTATGTAATATTTTTCACATTCTATTTTTCTCTCTGTCACTTCTTTCATGTGAATTAAATGTACAAATTCAGGCCAATTCTAGGGCTAAATATTTCAAGAAAGAGGAAGGGAGGCAGGGATTGGGCATATCCACTTTTGACTTCTTCAAATGACAAACCCTCCGAATTTCTGAGAGATTAATGGGAGTTGCCTATAGTTTATTGCTGGAAACTGGGCATGCATAAAGGGAATATAATGAGCATAAAAGGTGGATTAAAAAATCTGTGATTACAGCAGATGATTTAATGTCTGTAGGTGCCCTGTCCATTGGGTACAGCTATGGCACCTCATACCCTCCCTGAAAACAACCAAAAAAAGATAATACTTGATGGGGGCATACTAATAAGGCTTATTACAGGTGATTTCTTTCCCATTCTCTGCATTTCACCTCTTTCAGGAGCATATTAAGCACAGATTTGACTTTTTTTTTGAGGAAACAAGTCACACACTTGTTTCCTCAAAAAGATGAATGCTCTCCTGTTTTTCCTTCTAAAAGAAGAGCAGACAGCAGCAGCCTGGGCTTGCTGGAGGACAAACACTCCACCTGACCTGAGCCTCAAGGACATGTCCCCTAGTGAGACAGAATCTACCCAAATTTTCACTGTCCCCTGCGGGGAGCAGTGCAGGGTTGTGGTTTGCTCTCTGAAGTGCTCACAGCAACATTTCGTTTAAATCATTTCTCATCAGCCACCAGCAGCTCTGCAATTTCCAGCCCTCCAGGCAAAGCAGGCAGGTCACCAGGGCAGGGGGTGTTATGAGCCCAGGGACACTGGAGGGTAAGAAAAGCTTTTTACTGAGATGGGAATGGTATTTTATCACTTTTCAGGGCTTTAATTTTAGACCAGATTTATACTGGAACCAGTGTGGTATAATAATGGATGAGTGTTTTTATTACTAGCAAAAACTCTGATGCTGACATGATTACACCAGCAAAAAGTAATTTGACAATAAATCTTATTTTCCTTGCTGAAGCAATGTGTACTAACTTGGCAGATAATCTCATTAATTAATTGAAGCTCTATTTACAGTTAATGGAGAGAGACAGCTTGTTAGGGACATGCCATCCAATCTTTTCTAGTGCAGACAAGTCTCTGTAAAGCTGCATTTTTATTTATATACATATGCTGAATTGAAAATCGGGGCATTGCTTGTAAAGCCAAGTGTTCTGTCCCTGGAGAAATGAATAGAAGGCAAATCTTTGGCATCAGGAGGCTCCATGTTTGTTTTGGGAAGGAAAGCTGGCAAGGATCCCAATGCTAACTCTGAACATCTGAGGAAAAGGCTGCTGGAAAGAATTATGTCGTGACGCAGACAGGGGAAAGCCAGGAAATTTGAAGCCAGGACAGAGGCTCTTACCTTAACTCATTCTGGCATGGAAAAAAACATTGTTAAGTATTAACACCATATCTTTGGGATGTGTATTTACAAAAAGTACTAGTGTTTGAGTTCCCTGGGAGGAGGGAGGTTTTCACCAATTCTTGGTGGTAGAGATTAGAGAACTGCTGGGACAGGTGGGAGCGTTAAGCCATGACTGAAGGAGAAGACAGGACTCATCATAGTCACATTCATGTGCTTTTTTAACTGCCTTGGCAGGGTTATTTGGCCTGGGAGGGGACATGCTGCTCCCCCATTATTGCCTCTGGAGAGCTGAAGGGACAAAGGACTCTTTTTTCCCCCTCCAGCCGACTCTGCAGGCCATCAGATCCCAATGCTTCCCTCCTCTTGTGAATTTGTGCTCTCAGTATTACAACAGTCCATCTGTTTGTCAGGGTGACAGTTAAACTGCCATTAGGAGAGTGTAAGATATTATCATGGACGGGTTAATGGGAAACTGTTTTGCAGATGGTCTTGCTGCTGTTCCCCTTTTGCAAACAGAAAATGCTTTGCCTTCTTCAGCTGCTGAAGGTGAACATGTGCTTTTATTTCATTGCCTGTTTGCTCTTCGTGTACAGTGAAAGAGAGGATGCCCCAATCTGAGATAGAGCTCCCAGAGGAGAGGGCAGTCATGTTCAAGGCAAGAAGGCAAAGAAAGGTCCCACCATCCCACCACCAGCAGGGATGTGGGTGAATGGTGCTGTTAAAACTTCCCCAAAGTTGACTAAAGGCTGGCCCACAGGGCAGAACTTCAAAGCCACGGTCATGCTGTAGGGCTGCCTTTTCCTGTTTCAATTTTACAGCTGCTAGGGAGGAGATGACCATGTTTTTTTCTGTGCCCTCTCTGCTGGGAAGCACTCAGGGTAATCTGGAGTCACAGATGCTACAGCAGCCAGATCATTTCTGGGGTTTTTTTGTGTTTTTTTTGTTTGGTTTTTTTTTTTTTTTTTTGAGCAGAAGAAGTCAAGGCTTACTTATTAGATTAAATGGATGAAGGCTTAAGCCCATGCTGTGTTCTTAGAACATGAGGGTGAAGCACCACTCTTGCTTTCTACACATAACAAAATCTTGCCCTTACCTGGACTGGAGCAGGGCCAGCCTTTTGCTATGAGTTCTTTCTAGGCAAGTGTGCAGCAGCATTTACCTGCCTGCAATGTGCAGGGCACCCTTGGATTTCCAGATTCTTCCCATCCTGTGCAGACGGCTGGAAGTGGAAGCTGGGTCTCAGCAGCTCCCTGCCCATCCTCAGAGGCCGTTCCTCCAGGATGAGCACCAGAACCTGGCTGGATGGCAGGAATGCATGTCCTGAGCATGGCCAAGGCGGGATGTGTGCTACCAGTGTGTAACAGTGCTGTGAGCAGCTCCTGTCACTGCATCTTGTCAGTGCAGAGCTCGAGAACATCCTCTTGGGTTAGAAGCATTTTGCCACTCCTGTTTGATTGAAGTGCTACCCTGTCAGATTAGCTCTGCTCCTACAAGGCACCAGCTTTTCTGTCTTAGCAGATAAACCTCTGCTGGCCAGATCACGGCGTCTCAAACTCCCAGCATAACCTGCCAGAAGGCACTGAGGGCTCAGATCAGCCCTGAGTTCAAAGGGGCATTTTGGGCTTAGAATTCCCAGTGAGCCTGATCATTACTTCAACCTGGGAGATGGGGACAGCAAGTGCCCCAGATGACCAGAGCAGGGCAATGCTGCAGAGAGATAATTGGGTCTGTAGGTGCAGCCCTGGCTGCTGGTACAGGGTAGGCTGCTCCTGCATGTGGTGCAGTCAGAAAATGCTTTAATGTTTGGATTTTAAAAAAATGAAACCATCCTAATGCATGTATCCTAATAAAAGATAAAATAGAATGCAATAATGTAGCAACCCTATCAGCTTCTCTGGTTGCAAGCCCCATATTAATGTGTAATGCATGCACACAGCTCCACATGCTGAGACCTGTCTTTGTGCACATAATTACAGGTTCTTGCATAAAGGCTGCAGGTGCTTCTATTTTAACCCTGTATTATAGTGCCTTAAATTCAATACAGAAGTCACCCCAGCTCGATTCTCATTCTGCAGTGCAGGAAAGGGGCCTAAATCTACATGGGTACAACCATGATTTCTATTTGCTTGTCACACTTCAGAGCTTCTATCAAGCCACAGTTTGACTGCTGGATGTGCTGCCCCAGCTTTCTGCCATCCCTCTGTGCTTTCAGATCCAGCTACTCTCATACTGTTGGTTTTCACTCTTATTTTGTCACTCTTTGTACAACGTGACCACTAATTGGTGCAGCTAATTAACTGTTAAAAGACAGTGTCTTGGTCTTCAGATCCAACCCATGGATCTGAGCAAAGCTATCCTGAGGGACAAAGGCAGCTACAGCTCTGGACACCCTAAACTCATGTCATTAGAGCTGCACCTGGGAGATCCAGCTCCTGCCTTTGTTTTCCCTTTGAGGGCCTCAAGCAATGTGTTTTTTTAGTCAGAAGTCAGGATGCCTTTTAGTGGACAGATGGAATTTTTCAAGTGAAGATGGGATGAACAAAATCAAATATTTGTTTCAATTTGAACAAAAGTAATTTATCTAATCAGATGTCTTCCTCTAGCATCTACCCATGGAAATACAAACCACAAAGTAACAAGCAACAGCTCTGGATTTTACACTGTAGTGCTTCCCTAAGAGACTGAGTGTCCTGTTCAGTACAGACTTCACTGGGCTCCCAAGGCTTCTTTCTTTATTTGAGGTTTGGTGCAACAGCAAAAAACTGCTGCTTTGTTTCTTTTGAAGACTTTAGAACATTCTTTGAGTAATTCTGCATCTTCAGAACTGGGGTTCTATGAATATGCCCCCACGAAACCTCCTGTGCAGACAGGATGTGTAACACCACTGATCCAGCAGCTCTGGCTGCTCTCTCCCCAACCAGGGCCAGCTCCTGGTAACCAGACCCTTGTTTTTCATCAGGCGGAGACCCCATTTCAGACAGACCTGTATACAAGCTGTAAATCATCAGATCTTTTCTTTCACTTTCTTTTGCATAATGGCAGTCCTATTTTCCTTTAACAGTGCAGTAATTTATAATTTGACAGTGGTTTTATGAAAATCCTGCTGTTCTTCTCCCTGGAATTTGAGAGCCTACATTACAAAGAAGTCCTTCCTTGACCTTTCCCTGTTGGACACTCCTGGAAATTAGAGTGTCTTAATTTTAATGAGTTCAGAGGATTGGGGAGTTGCAAGAAAAGAAAAATCACCTTCAAAAATACCTCACCTCCTCTTGTGAATATGTCAGGACATGTTTTTAGATGCAGAGCTCTTACCTGAACAGGCTTGTTCTCTCCTCATTCTGTGGCTTCTCCAGCTGAGCTGTTTCTTGGCTCCAGCCTGTGCTTTATGATGCAAGGCCATATTGACTTTGCATGAGGTTTGTTGCAGTGTTTAGAGCAGATTTGTAAATCACCCCAGCCTTTGCTCCTCTCTCCGCCACTTTTGCAGTCCAGTCCAGCTGGCAAACCAAGTGGGACCTGCCTCTGTGTGTGTGTGTGTGTGTGTGTGTGTGTGTGTGTGTGTGTGTGTGTGTATAAATACATATAAGTCTGCATATGATATATAACAATATATAATTATATAGGATTCAATATAAGAACATCTCTGCAAGGCTTCCAGGAACTGTGTCTAACCTGGCAGGGCCATCCTAGAAGTGAAGTGGAAGAAAATGAACTAAATAGAAATGACTGAGAATGGAAGGAGTTCAAGAGATGCTGGGTTTGGGGCTCTCCTCTACTTGATTCCCTCCCTGTGTGTTTCCTTCTTGGCAGTGCGAGTCTGAACGGTGCCCAGTGCATGTTTGAAATTTGGATGATGCGGAGAGCTGCAATGCGCACCCTGGATGGGACAGGACTTCTGCCTTAGAGCCAGAGTGATGCTGCTCTAGGAGTCATGGTTTGGGACTATGTACCCACAGGCTGAAAGAGTTTGTAAATGAAAATAAAATATTTGTCAGCAGATGATAAAACTCAGTTGGATTTTTTTTTTTTTTTTAAATTTTTACCAAAAAGCTTCAAATCTGGCCAGGCATCTTGTTACCTTTCAGAGTATTGAAAAAATTCCTTATTTTACCCTTTTTGTTGGGTGAGATGATTTCTTCCAGAACCAGTATTATGGGGTCAATCAGATTTCAAGCCCAAGCTCATGGCTATGGAATTGCTCCTCTTTTACGTACCTGAGTGCCTGACTAGAAATTCAGTCTGCTTTCACAGCCAAAGGACAGGGTTGGGTACCTCCAGAGGAAATTCAGCTCTCAGGTTTGTTTCCTCTGAGGTGACAAGACACTTCATTTGGGCTCAGTGAAAAAAACCCACAGGTTTGGTCTCTAGTATGCATTTTAGATTTCTGGTCCTGGAGGTGGTATGAGCATAGCTATAGAAGATCCTCTGCAGCTCCGTGCGTTAGAACAAGTTTGCTGTGTGAAAAATTAGAATTTGTATAGGCTTGAAAGCTGTATAAATAATAGTGGTTTCTTAGTACTACATCAGTGCTATCTTGCATACATATTTATTTAGTAGTAAGACTGAAAGCTTGGAAGAGAACTGTGTTTGCAAAGGGCTGTGATGGCAAAGGTTTCCTTCTCATGTCTGTGTGCAGCACATAATGGAGGCAGATATATAATGGAAAATATGTAGGAAAGGAATTTATCAATGTCAAATACCCACACAAACCAGCATGGCTTGATATTTATATTTGCAGAGTTTATTAGCACAAAATAAAAAAATAGTGAACATAAAATAAACCACACTGGAATATGAGAAGAGTGTCATTAAAGCTGTCCTTGCTGCTGCTTCAGTGCATTTACCCAATATTATTGCTGAGTACCCCCAGACCAGCATTGAACAGTTTGGCTAAGAGGTGAGTCAAGGAGGAAATGACAGGGATGGTTGGTTGGGGAATCAGGGGAAAATCTGGAGCAGCCATAAGTAAACATGGACATGGTTATGTGAAGGATGAATGTGCAAATACAAAATACCCTCAGGCCTTAAATCATGAGTCTTCCAGTGATGCTGCCCCAGGCCAGGATTGCTCTGAAGGGCAGGACCTGCCATCAGCCAAGAAATTCTTGGATTAAAGATGGATTTTTCCTACACTGGTTTTAGCACATTTTTAATAATAATAATAAAAAAATATGAACTTCAGTTCCTCACCTGCAGGACAGCTCACGCCTTCAATGCTGCCTCAAGTCCCAGTGTAAAGAAAGTGACTGAAATTTCCCTGATCCCGTAAGAAAAAGTTTGCTATAGCTGATGGTTTCTCACTGAGGCCTCTCCAGGGAGCTGGGTAGTATTTTTCCAAGTGGAATGGTTAGTGGATACCAGTTTTGCCACTATAAAATGAGGAAAGCAGCTGTAGTTTTTGCAGTCAGGTAAATATTGAGCCTGAACAGAGTCATGCCTGAGTAGGGACCTGGTGCTGTGTTCACCTGGCTGTGGCACTGTACAAATCAGACATGCCTCGTCTCCCCAGGGATTTTATAGCTATGGAGCTAAGGCACATTAATTATTCTGCCATCAAAACAAACCTTTCTCCTGCCTGAGGACAAAGCTGCTGCTGGGAGCTGGATTCAGAGCTGGAATAACAGGGGCTGTGTGAGGTCAGGGTGGAGGTGAGCTGGCAGAGCTCCCTGGGCAGGCATGCAGAGTGCCTGCCCACATTCTCACGGACTTAACTCAAGCTGTGGCCCCTGCAGCATGTCCATTTTTGACAACAAATAGGAGCAGCTTTACCACCTCCTCTGTGTGATTGTTGACAGAAGGATGGGCATTGTCCCTTTCTCCTTCAAGCCAGGAACTGTGCAGAAATTTCCAGCTGGAGTAGACGCATCTTCATGATGCTGCTCTCCAACCCTCCTCTAGCAAACCCTTGCTGCAGTGGGTGAATTGTGACCAGAGCAGAGACTCTGAGCTGCTTGGCTTGGGTTTTCACATTTCAGGATAAAAACAGGATTTGGGATGTAAAGCTGTGCAGCTAATCAGCTAGAATAAAGGTCCAGAGAGCAGCCCTGGCTGCACTGGAGTCACAGCTCCCCAGAGAGGCTGAGGATCTGCCCTCCTATCCAGTCAGGACAGCTGGGTCATTCCTGCCAGGCCGTGTTCAGTGTTGAGGGCAGGACTTTTGGAGGCAGCCACATTGATCACCCACAGCAAAATTTAATGAACCACCGATCTTTTTTGGCAGCTTTTTATTGCAGGGAGGGCAGAGGGTTTATGTGAACTGGATTTGTGAAGGCAAGTTGTACAAATATTTGTTCTCTGCTCCTTAGCAGCAAAGGGATAGTACAAACAACATCCCCATTTAAGGTCTCACTCACTTGTTACAGATTACTTGATCCAATTTTGGTTGAGTTACGGGCCTCCAGCTTGGTATGTAGGTTGTATAAGTTGTAGCTCAGCCCAACTCCATAGCCTAGAACAGAGGTAAAGTCATGACAGCAACTCTGCAAGGATGGGGCTTCCCTCCTGCACAGGGATGGAAATCCTTCTGCTCGGGGAGGAGCTTTGGCCTGGGAAGTGGCTGTAAGAAGGGAACCTTTGGGCTCTCCAGTCACTGGTACAATACCATCTATACCCCAATCTATCTCAAGCATCCATCTGCTCCCTGGGAAGGCAAGATCAAGCTTTGTTTACTCAGCGAGGCAGTTCCCTCCTGCAGGCACTGCATCAGGTGATTTGTTCTTACCGTAGGGAAAGAAAATTCTAAAGACAAAAAAAATTGACAGGAAAATTTTAGCATGTGGACTCAGTGCCCAGGTTAGATTAGGGCTGCTCTGTGAATGACTAAGGATCAGATCAGATTATCCAGACTGCAGTGTGTAGGACCTCTCCCTCCCAGCTTGGATTAAATACTATGCCACATATTGAAAAATGAAATATTGAATAGCTGCTCCCAAAGTGCAGTCCATTCAGTTGTGTGATTTTTCCCACAGGAAAAATACTGTTTGATTATGGCATTAAATAGTGTGCAATATTAGACAGAGACAGACTAAAACAGATTTAACTTGAATATTGGTGCTCCCTAATATTAAGGTCTTTGATTTTGCAACTTCATTACTACACTTTTATAAGTGGAGAGACTTTGTGCTTAAAAGTGTTTATTTTTAAACCACTCCTCATGCAGTGGAGAATAGGTCTCTGCTGTGACCAAAGAAAAACTGTGAGAATAAGGGCAGTTTGAAAAAACTACCTTGGATGATTCCAAAACCATTTAGCCTTGATTCCCTTTAGTGATCATCACTGTAACTTGATATTAATATTTTTAAATTGAAGTGGAAGAACATTTCTGGCAGTTGTTTTTGGTAGGTTCCCCATTAATGTCTACTTAACTGGAGGCAGAAAGAGTAAAGCACACATTTAATTATGGAGATATCTGCATGACAGCATAAAATCTCAAATGAAAAAGAAACACTTTTAATATGAATAATCATCAGACTTAAAAGTCTCAGTCATCTTTAAATAGCAATATATTGATGACTAAAAGCAGCACTTATGTGTAGTGCACTATACAGCCTGGAGTTTAACAACCATTTTTTTAACTTTCCGACTTAAATGTTGCTGAGTGCAAGCAGAAGCACAGCCCATTGCTCAGCTTGTGTGGGATTAATGTCACCATCCAAAAGTTGAGCCTCTGCCCCACAAAACTCTAGAATGAAAGGGAAGAAATCAATTCCTCTAGAGTATTCCCTCTCCTCTGCTAAGGGGCATCTTTCCTCAAAGGAGGCATTCTCCTTTTTGTCTCTAAGGGGACTAAGGAGCTTTTAAATGGTTAATATTAGTGCAAATGTACCCAGTACAGCTCTACTGCCAAAAAACGGGAATTAGGACTTCCTCTGAAAAACTGAAAATGCCTTTATAAATTTCAGACAGACACTTTTGTCATTTTGACTAAACCTCCACAGAGGTTTTTCCAGTGCCAGGTTGCTAATAGCTTTGGGGTTGTTTTCTAGAACTTAAGTAAAATGCTATTACAAGACTCCTTTAAAGTTCCAAAGAATTGGTAGCAGTCCAGAAACCACCATTCCTATTTCTATCAGATGTGAAGCTGTTTGGAATGAGCCCTGGGCAGTTGGTAGGAGCAGGACGGAGCACAGCTGCCGGTGGGGTCAGCCAGGGGCAGATGCCACCACGGTGGTTTGTTTGGGACACAAGCAGCCCTGTGCCTTCCCCAGCCCCACTCTCACACCAGGGCTGTATCTTGCCCTGTAATTTATAAAACTGATCCTGCTAAAACCAAACAGAAAGGAGGAGAGCGGTGTGACCTCAGCCAGGAGGAACAGTCTGAACACAGCACAGGAATTCCTGGGCTTTAATCCGCTGCCAGTGCCGCAGCCCCAATGCTGGGGAAGCTACTGAGGAAACAGAGTTTGAAAGCATGGTCTTCCTGCCGGGCTCTGGGTTCTGTTCCCCAAAATGTGGCCTTGCAATTCAGCACCCACAAACTAAAGATAAGAGATTGCTTCTGCAATTGCAGCAGAACAAGGTTAGGCCCTGGTGAGGATCCCCACTCCCGTCTGTGGGTATCCAGAAGCAGCTCAAAAGTGACAGCCCCAAGGAAGGAACAGTTTTTGGAAATACACGATCTGTGCCACAAAAATCTCTATTTCAGCTCTTCATCGGGGGGCATTGTCTGTTTATTTCTTGATTTAGTTCAACCAGCCTCTCCTTATAAATATTGCTACTGAGCTTCAAGACCCAGGAATCTGGAGGACAAGAATTTGCTGTCTAAGGGATCTTAAAAACAAGTTGAGTGACTCCAATGCTCCTCTGGATTGTTGTTTACCCAGTCGCTTTCCAAATGGCTCCTAAAAACTTCCCAAGTATTAGGGGTTTTTTCTCCTTTAGTCCTTCCAGCAATTATGTGAGGGGTCAGATCTCACTTGTGTAAATCCAATCCCTCAGTTACAGCGCTGGACTTTCATCCACCACAGCAGAAAGAGAAGTCAGGTCAGAGTCTGTCTGAAAACATATCCCTTCCATTGAAGATAACACAATTTATAACTCTAACTCAAGGACTGACGGAATTAACTGGATGGTGGATATAAGACCTCACAAAGGTTGCTGATAGCAGTAACTTGTTTTGCAATCACTGTTTGGAGCAAAGTAGACAAATTTGCACTGGAATCAAACTTCTTGACGTCTCTGTCTCTTGCAAGTCCTCTGACCTCTCAGCAACTTGGCCTGGCTATCAGCAACTAAATGATATATCCCATGAGTTTCCTGCTGTTCAGAAGGGACATGGTGAAACAGAACTCCCTTTACTCTTTGTAACACACCATAACCAAGAAACAGAACATTTTGACTTTTGTCCTTAAGTAACAGAAGTTATTTCTTCAGAAACACTGCAGAAACAGTCTCTGAATTTATCAGGGGAATCCCAAGTTAGACAATCACTCAGATCTTCTTGTCCCTGCCAGGCACTCTGCTTCCTCTTCCCAAGGCTAATAAGCATTATTCAGATTAGGAGATGTAGTAAGGACAGTGTGTCTGATGTTTGTTGGGCTCTATTAAAGAACATGTTCATTTTGCTTCTGAATTATATTTATAAACATTTGTGAGCAATAGAGAAAAATGGATTCATATTTTATTAAGTCTGTTTACAAAACCTAAAAGACCTGAGAAAATGCTATGCGTTGGAGTACAGATGTACAGTTGTACAGATGTACAACTCCCTTTCCAAATGTATTTAGGAAACCTAAAATGAATAGAACTAAGAGGCTGTCAGCTAACTGGCAGGAAGGGCAGGATGAGTTCACATGCCCTATGCAGCTCCTGCCAGTGAGGATGAGCTCCTGTGCAGATGATGCTTCATGACCTGCACAGGGCAGTGAGGCACCTCTTCAGTTTCACTAACTTACACTGACCTTGATCTTTTTCTCCTTTTTTTTTTTTTAACTATTGAGAAAACTAAGTACCATTTTAAACTGCAAGACTATCCAATCAGAGTAAAATATCAACCATTTAACAACTGACAATAAATCAATCTGTTTTCTTTTGCTAAATATAATTAAAATCTCTAAGCAGTCCAAATGGGATGTAGAAATCATTTCCTCTCGGATGACAAATGACGGGCTAAATTCCACCCACTCTCTTCACTTTGGCCTGACCTAGGGCTGATAGGAAACAATGACCGTCTTTCCGTTAACTTAAATGGATTTTGTGTCAGCCCCATTAAGTAACAGCTTATTTCCCTTCATTGATTGTGATGTCAAAGATGAGGAATTAAGAGTGATTATGAGTGGCAGACACATTTGCAGAGCAAAAACCCAGTGATGGGGAGAAGAAAGGAGGGGAGAAGAAAGGAGGGGAAAAGATTTTGCATGTCAATGTTATAAACATCAGTTACAGATGGTCCACTGTAGACAGGGATTCAAACACAGAACTGCTTTATTTTGGCCTTGGTACAAGGGTGAACATTTTTCATTTACTTCTGAAAAAGGAAGTATTTGGGTATATATTAAAATATTTGGTCTAAAGAGAAATAATTTAGTTCTGCATGGGTAACACATTACTAAAAATATCTTCAAAAGCCTACACTTTTGCGTGCTAAAACCAGCATCTGAGAGAGGGCAAAAATGGTGGGGTACAGCTGTGGCTTTTCTTTGCAGGCCACAATAATGAGACAACTGGAGGATGGGGTGAGAAACCTTATCTCTTATGATCTAATGACACTGAGAGGATATACTGTTATAACACAGTAGAGTAATCCTTTATTCTCTGTTGTAGACTTCCTAAAAGCAGGCTACAACACAAATCCTCATGACTCTTATCCCTTTGGTTTAAGAAACTGAACTGTGATTTTTCAGGTGTTCTCCAGTCTGAAGCTGAAGGCAATGGCAGCTGCTTAGCTCCTGAGTCAGGTTGTCCTGATTTGGACTTTCATATTTTTTAGAAGTGAATTTTACCTTTAATAACTCCCTCTTTGCCTGTCAGCCAAAATGCCACGCTGATTTCTTCTAGAGGAACTGATAGATGTTCCAAGGGCTATGGGCCACCATCTTTTTTATGGTACAATTACTAAAAGCCAAACCCTTCTCACATTTTTTATTTCTAAAAAAGCCTTGAAATCTGGCACCTTTATGACTAAAGCTTTGCAAAGGAAGCACTAGAGAATCAATATCTGAAAGCAGGATGCTTCTGCATTTTTTGAAGTAAAAGTTCTCTGCAGTCATTAACAGACTTGATTCATCTGATGACTCAGAATTTGTGCAGCTGGTCCAAGACCATTTCAGAGACTGAAAAGTGCTGCTTTTCTCTCCTTCTCTAAAGAGGTGATCTTTTCTCAGTTACATGAAGCACCTCCCGCCCTTGTGTCAGCTTCTTCATTTAAGGAGAAAGTTATATTCAAAACAAGCAACAGCAAGGAATTTGATTGAAAAGATGAACTAATATAAAATTTGACCTTTATTGGTTTTCCTAAGATGCATTTTGAAATCTTTGAAATGTCCTTTTGTTTACTGGAAATGCAATACAGGACCTTTGCAATACATAAGACTGAGAAATAATGTTTCTCCGTTATTCTACTGGAATTAAACTTCATTAGTCCCATAGATAACCACATTATAATTTCATGCTTGTCTCATGTTTTCAGGAGCTTCATGGTTATTGATTTGAAGTTCCTGAGTCAGATACATTCTCTTTACATTTTGGTTCAAGTTTTTTAAACAATCAGAGCTTACATTTTCGATGACGCATTTAGGTTTTGTTTTCATTATAAACCTCCAGTCTCACACCAGATTTTAAATGTTAGTAATCCAGCCATTGCTTTTGAAGGGGTTCAATGGCTCCATTCACTGATGATTTAAATAGTCAATTTTCAATCATCATTCTCTTTTGAGTATGTATAGCTGTGCTATTCCTTTCCCATTAATTGCTGTCGAAGTGAAGATTCTTATTGACTGGAAGTACTTCGATCTTATTCCCCATGGTAACTGTTTATTATTCTCACAAAATCTTGTGGGTTTATGGGACATGAAAAAATACACTTTCCTCAGAAAAAGTGACAAAAGAGAAACCTTCAGTAAAATTTGACATTTCACTATTCAGACTAATGTAATCTAATACGAGGTCCATCCCTCTAAAATCCCTTGTTTCACTTGCAGGAAGTCTTTCTATTATGTGAGTAGCAATGTTGTAATCCCATTTCAGATTTAGTGCTGGCAGCAAAAGCTGGGACATCAGGTAAATGTTTATGTTTCAACATTTCCTATCGTAAGTGTCTGTCTATGCCAAGGAGCCAGCCCTTCTTCGATACCTGTGTCATCCTGGAAAAGTTGTCCAGGCCAGAACTAATTCCATTAGTGTTTGGAAAGCTATTTATAAGGCTGCCTTCAGTGGGATGACCTTATTAATTAGACTGGGGGAAGGCTGAGGGAGGGAGAGACACTCATTTCACAAGACCATTGACATGCATTTCCAGAAGCTATGCTTCTCCTTCACACTATGCTCAAAAAGACTGTCAAATAAGGCAGAAATCTGGGTCAGTTTGCAGCAAGAAAAGAAAAAGCTATATCCATGCTGTCTGCAGGATCCAAAGCACACACTTTTACAGGGTAGTTCTGCTGCCCCATGTCCGTGAACATGCTAACAAAGCCCAAACCCTGTGTTCTCTAAATCCAAGAAAAGGAAAGAACTTTACTACTAAAGCTTCTAAATCAAACTCTTACTGAAACCACCACCTTCCTCCATTATCATGCACAGGAAGATAAATACAGGAAGGCTAAATCCTTATATTGTTTGTTATGAAGTCAAAAGAAAGCAGAAGGATACTTTTCTTCCCCTTATTTATCCCAAATGCTCAATTTACTCTCCGGTGTATACTGGGAGAGGAGTTTCACCTGCCAAACTCATTTCCTGTGCCTCACTAAGGCCTGTGCTACTCTGCTGTCTCCCCACTACATTTAATTGGCTCCCTGAGCCACGGTGTCCTGCTCTGCGTCTCTGAAGCCAGCCCGTCATCACTGACAGCTCCAAAAAGTAAGTAGCTGGGAGCTTTAGCAGTGTCTTGTCACTAATACATCCATTTTGGCAACTGAGGAACTGCTTTTCTGTTATCTGTTTAATAAATCAGGAGACTGGTTATTGTGCAGGCTTATAATAAGAACTCATCTGTGCCAAGCAGCCAAAAGAAACTCAGCTTTTGTACAGATGTTTACTTTTATCAATACAACCTCCTGACAGAATCTCATTCACCGCTGGCATCCCAGTGCAATTACATTTTTCATCTTGGGTGGGGAAAACAAAGGTTTCTGCAAATCCTACCTTTTCACTTGATGGATCTGTACAACCCAGGACAAATTTGCAAAGCAGAGAAAACTACAGACCCCACTTCTGTGTCCCTCTTTGCATAATCCTATAGAGATATTTAACGTCTCTTTCAGAATTCAGTATGTCTTTATGTGACAGTTTAATGCTCATCAACAGTCCAGGAGTACAAACTCCTCCACCTCTAGACAAGCTTGTGAATGGCTGGCAGGAGACTGTACATGGGTCAAATTTGACCTAAAAATAATAAGGGGAAACCACACAGCTCATGTGCTCCTAAGTGTCAAGAATTTTAACAGATTTACTATGCAAACATCTATAAGGTACCAAATGGGTGTCTGTTGGGTATCAGACTGGGATTGCCTGGTTCATTTTGGAAACCCATTTTACAGATACCTTACAGAACTAAAGTCTCTTCATCCCATGGAAAAATAATAGGTTAAATGTCTTAATAATCAGCCCTCGGCTGTTCATGTTCAGTACGTTGCTCCTTCCACTGCATAACGGGACCCCACAGCAGGGATGCATTCAGTAAGAAAAGGTCTTTCACTCTTCTTGTAACCCTGACTCATTTATTAAAATACATTTCTGGCTGAATGCTGAATGACATGTATCTGGTCTTAAGAACGTTTTTAATCAAAACTACTTCGTATTTGAAGGTTCTGTTTTTTCTTACATTGTAAATAAGAGTAACCAAACTTTTTGCTTCCTTAATCTGCTTGCTGAATGCCAAGTTTTAGGATTTAGACTTAGTGGTTCTTTGGTCCATAATAAGGGGTTTCTTTTATTGTGATTTTTTTGAGGCACTCTGATTCATTCAATCATCAAAAGCAATTACACAGATGAGTTCAACAAGAGTCACTGGTACTAAAAATGTTATTGGTCATGACTACTCTAACAATACCTGCTGTGCTGAGTAATTTAGTGCTCTCCTTAATAGACACAGACTTCCAGTAAAAAAAATCTTCCAGTTTCATCACCACTGTCATAATGGTTGGGATATTCTTAACCTGGTTCCACTCAGTCAAGCTTTATGATATGAATGTTTTTATTTTCACTCAAAGTAAACAAGTCTGAACAGTGATTTTTTTTTTCTATATCTTGAATCTGTATATCTTTGATGCTCCAGCAACAGGAAGTTACACTGGTTTAAGATCTGTGTCCACAGAACAAAGGTGGAAAAACAGGCTTTGAAAACTGTGGGAAGAACTTTTGCGAGTAGAGTCTAGATCAAATGTCCAAGGCAGAAGGGAAAGAAATGAAAATTACAGTGGCTTGGGAAAAGGCAGAAGAGTGAGAGGAGCAGAGGGAATGAGAGGAGATGGAGATAAGATGCAACACCTCTGTGTGTACCTCTGAAGGTGTCAGTGCACTCATTTTACAGGAGTCAGCCCAGCTTTTTGCCAGAACCACAAAGCAGCCAGCCTTCCAGTCATGGTGTACACATCACATGGACCAGAACATTTCTACAACCCGAAAGTGCAAATTACAGGGGGAGCTGCAGAGGAACGCAAGGATGGGTGTGTGGTAATGAGCAGGAAGGCAGCTGCATCACTACAAGCCCTACCTCAGTATAAAGCCAAGATATTGGATTCTGCTGGCACTTCAGCTGTTGAAATGCAGCTGTGTTCAGGTCTCAGCTTTTCAGCAGTGTCCTCAAACTTTGCTCCTTTTGGATTAAAAGATAACATAGGCAATATGAAACTTTATTACCAGTGACACTGTTAAATCAGATGACAGATTGTACCAACATTAACAGTGACACCTCACTGAGATTAATGGGAGTATTTCTCAGGGAACTAGCTTGGCTCTGCATTTCAGGAGTTCTCCTTTCCAGCATCAAGCTCTGCCTTCTTTCAGAAAAGCTGAACAGCTGTCTGCAGAAGTCTTCTGGCCCAGCCTCACCTATCCTAGCAGCAAGCAAGGAGAGCAAAATCTGCAATTTGTATCAGAAGAGCTTATTCATTTCTGGAATTACAGAAACTGAGGGGGAAGTCTTGCCACAGCATTTACAAAACTGTTACCACCTAATCCTTTGCTCACTGCTGGCACCAGGGAACAGTTGGTAAATGGGACTGAGAGCCATGAACAGTCAGACTGAGCCTGTCATGCAGCCAAGCTGTCACGCTCACACTTCCCTGTGCTGGAGGTGGTTACCTGGCAGAGGTGACACGTGTAGCTTGGGAGATGACTTACAAATGGCACAGCTGCCAGCAGATCCTGTCTGTTTCAGTCCTACTATGAAAGATGTTGGCACTGGATATGGTTTATTTGTCTAAACCCTTGGTTTGCTTTGGTGTGCCTCTACTAATCACTTTTGTTGAGGGCTGGAACTATTCAAAATCCCACTGTAAACAAGATATTAGATTAGAATAATAGCGTGAATACAACTTAATATTCTCCTGATTTATGCCCTGATTTGTACTGTACAAGGCAACACCATGTTCACATTACAGAAACACACTTGACATGGTCTCTTCACTTGGTGAAATAACCCTTGCTTAGCAAAGGTGGGTTCGAGTAGGTAAGATTAGGGCACAGAGTTGGGGGAACTCCGCCAGTTTATCACAAGCAGTCTGGCCACTGTAACCTCGATTTGGAGCCGAGTAAATGATCCCATATGGTTTATGTTGCCAGCAAAGCCACGGCGTTTTGCTGTGCTCTCTTTTGCCACGGATGGACCCCAGGGGCAGCTGGGTGAAGTCACCCGGGTCCGTCCGTGCCGAATCCCTCGCAGAAAGGCTCCTACAGCTCCCAGATTGGGAAGAAGGAAGCGTGTCGCCACCACCAAGCCGTCCTCTGAGATGAACGACCTGAGACAATGGCGATTGAACCGCTGTCCCCAACAGCCCCCCCCGGTGCTGCTCCCTTCCCCTGCGAGGCTGCGGGACGAGCTGCAGCCGGGCCCTGGGCATCGCCACCCCGGCACCGCCGCGGCCGCAGCCATCCACTGCTTCCCGGAACCCAGCTCGGCCGGGCCACCCTCGGCAGCCAGGCCGCGGCTCCCGCTTCCATCCGGGCTGTCC
>VZUI01084518.1:0-76120 GCA_013401135.1 Cettia cetti | reverse complement strand
GTGAGCAGATTGAAAGGATCTTGAACAAGCCAGGACTGAAATACAAACCTGCAAATAATCAGGTGAGCTGCAAAGTGGCAGAGGCAAATGTTTGGTGATGTTCTGTTTTGTGTGGTCATTTGTGGTGAGTTTCTTTTAAGAAAATGATAAAGATCTTACTTTGAAATAAGGTTATAGGAAGAGAGACTGGAGTAGACACTACATATTCTTCAGTCTCACTCTCCAGCTGCTTCTGGATGCCAAGGTGCTGGTTTTTTATGAACTCTGTGCTACTGCTTGGAAATCTGGCAATGAGCAGCTCCAGAATCCCTTCTTGTAGGAGGAAAGGAGGGGGAACTCAAATGAGCTCTAAAAACTTCTTGCAGTAGCGTAAGACTTGGTGTATGTCCTGCCCTTGAGTGTGTTGGCTGGTTGTTCCCCAGTTTGACATCATCTTCAAGATTGACATGGTTATAGACTGGCACAGGTTGCTGAAGAGACCCCTATGGGGTCTGTCTACACTTGACCTTGACTCTTATGGCATTTAAAGGACTCTAGTCAGTTATTAATACTGGATTGGTAAAACTGGGGCATTTTTTTTGTGGTAACTTGAGCCTTATCAGCCCTAAAGCACTTCAGAAAACTTAGTGTAAGTTTTACACCTTTCACACCTTTTCTGATACCTGCCACACCTCATTGCCACTATCCCTGTAGGATAATTATTACCCTTATCTCTGGCACAGGGATCACTGATCTTGGACCTCTCACACTTGTAAATGCTCTCAAGCTCTAAATGATTGACTATAATCAATTGACAGTAATCAAGCCCAGAGCATTGGGTAATTGGTCCCTGTCCTTCACAACCTACTGCTTCTGAAGAAATGCTTGCAAGCCTGAAAGCTTGCTGTTACTAACACCTACCAGTTGGGCTAATAGTGAGAGTGCTTCCTGAAAACACTTTCTCTGTGCAGATATTTCACATGTAATCCACTGTCTTTCTCATCATTCCCATTCTTTGAATGCAGCCAGGATGTGTGCTTTATTTCAATTGTAGTGAGAAATTAATCTGGCAATGTAGCAATTACATAACAATGATGTTAGTGCTTAGTTTAATTTTTCAACTTGAGTGCCAGTGGGCAGGTGAGCATGATTGTGCCTTGCTTATGTTGCATAAATTCTACTAGTTCTACTAGTTCAACTATTAGAATTCTACAATTCTAATAGTTGAGAAAGCTAGATGTTCTATTACTCTTAAATAGCTGTCCTTCTGCAACTGCTGAAGCAAAATAAATATGTATAATATGTCCTAAAAATGGAGCTCTGTGTTTAATACTCCAGCACGTCTCAGAGGGGAAACAGGCATGCAGGCCTCTGATAACAGCAGGCAGCCAGAAGCATAAATAAAGTGCTCGAGGCTGTAAACTGATCCCATGTTTTGCACTCCCTTGCTCCACCTGCCAGCAGCACAAGTTTCCAGGGCCTGCCCTCAGAGTGCAGCTGCAGGAGGCTCAAATGGCAGCACAGTCCAAAGGGTTCTTGCTGCTGCCTGCTGCAAGGAAAGTAGTGCTCCCTGGTGTGCAGCTATCCTGAAAGTCCCTCTGTGCAAAGTATCAAATACTCATGCTCATTCACTGCCTCCTGACACGTGAACAGTTCCTGTTCCATTCTCCATATCTGTGCATTTGCCTGCTGAACACAGATCCACTGAGAGGGAGTGTGTTCCATTATGCAGCTGTTCTTGTGGAAGTTCATGCTAAGTGCATGTGTGTTTGTAAAAGGTCTGTAATGGGCAGTGGGCTGAAGGTCTAAAGTCTGTAGAAGGCAACCCATTCTTAACATTTTCAGACTAGAGATGTTTAGTGTGAGTATTGACACAAAGCAAATAAAGACTAATGAAACAATGCTGACCTTGAAGTTAGTATGTAAAAAAATTATGGCATGTTTAATTGAGGGTGAAAGGAGAACTTTGTGCTTTTCTGCTCTGCAATCCTATTGCTATGATTTAACAGCTCTCCTGGGTGTGCATTTTACTGTCCCATTGAAATGATTGTGTAGCTGGTGACCCATATGCTGGAGATGACCTGGATCAGCAAAGTTTTAAGGAATTCTGTCACAGTCCTTAGACCCTTCACTGCAAGGAGAGCAACTATAAAGAGGACAAAGGGGGTGGGCCACAGAGAAAATAAAGAAAATATTGCTTAGGTACTGTTGAGTTAGCACAAAATCAGCCTTTGATTAAAAGCTAGAACATGTTAAAGCAGTTAAGTCACTGTCAGTCTCTATACTCCTATGTTGGCAGGTGGAGTGTCATCCATACCTTACCCAGGAGAAGCTGATCAAGTACTGCCAATCCAAAGGGATTTCTGTGACAGCCTACAGCCCCCTTGGCTCTCCTGACAGACCATGGTAAGATTGCTTTGCCAGGGAGCTGCTGTGGGTTATTCTGGAAGCACTGAGACTGTGTGCAGCATTAATTTTTCATCCAGATATAGATCTTTACTAGGTTGGACCTATGGAGGTTTCTTGCCACTGATTTGTTTTCTCTGTGTAGGGCTAAGCCTGAGGATCCTTCCCTTCTGGATGACCCCAAGATCAAGGAGATTGCAGCCAAGCACAACAAAACCCCAGCACAGGTGGGTAGGTGCCCTTCCTGTAGGCCAGCATGAAGGACAGCTAGTGACAATGTAGAGGACAGGCTGGCTCTTCATCCCCTGTCACCTGAGGTGTTAGGTGGCAGTGCAGGTTTGTTCCTTATGTGGCCTTCTGTGCTTGCAAGGGTGCTCTCATCATCACAAGAAACATTCTCCTGACCCATCATCAGATGCTGCCACGTTTGTCTCCCCATCTCAAGTGCTGTTGCAAAGAAGGGAACATTTGAACAGCCTGCTCAAAATCTGGGTGAGAAAGGAAAGGAATTGAGTGTCACTAAATTGCAGGGGAGAGGAGAAAGGAAGCCCTGTGGGATTCCACCACTCCTCTACGTGCACTTCAGGAAGTGCTGTTTAGAATTCAGGTATAATTTGAAAAGCAGCACCAAAGAGTGAGTTAATTCTGCTGAATTGTGCCATTTACAGTAAGTAATTGCTAAACAGGCTCTGCTTGCCATGGAGCAGGAGCCATGCCCTCTCTGATGCAGTGATGTCCTCTTGCAGGTTCTCATTCGCTTCCACATCCAGAGAAATGTGATTGTGATTCCCAAATCTGTCACCCCCCAGCGCATTGTGGAGAACTTCCAGGTGAGTCATTAGGATTGAGCATGTCCAGGGGTGGCTTGGCTTCCCCCTGCACAGCAAGCAGTGAGCCCTTCCCACCCTTCCCAGGTGCTCTTCTGACAAGAGGACTGGGCTTTTTCTCCTTGTGTTTACCTAGAGTCCCCTGAGGGCTGAATTTAAGATCACAGTGGGAGAGCAGGAGTGACCAAAGCTTTGGGAAACACTATATCCTGATAATTTGAGCAGTCACATTGTGATTCTTCCTGTTCTGTGTCATGTGAATGAGTCATTTGACAGTTTCTTTGGGGCCTGAGGGCAGTAGCACACCCCAAAAGACTAAAAGCAAGCACTTGTAAGGAAAGAGTCCTGGTGTCCACAAACCACATTGCTGCTCTTGTTCCAGTGGTTCTGGACTGGACCCAGTATTAGGATTTTCTTCCAAAAACTCAGTGGCTTTGGGTGGAATATGGAGGTCTTGCAGCTGCTACTTTGGCATAGCACAGAAAGATGCATCCTTCACAAATGGAGGGTGGAGGCATTCTACTACACAGTGCCCCAAAAAATTCTTAAAACAACTGGCTTGTTTAACTGCAACTCAAGATTCTATAATTCCTGCCTCTCCCACTCCAGCTAGAGGGTCAGAAATCTAGAGAGTCATGTCTTCGTTCCTTCCCTTCATGAAGCACCCTACACTGTGGACTTGTTCTTTGATTTTGTGGGTTTTTCTTAATTTTTTTTTTTTTTTTTTTGCTTACAAGCACTGATTTGTTCAAAGAGGTGATTCCTGGCTTTTTCTCCTGTTAGGTGTTTGACTTTGAATTGACTAAAGAGGAGATGGCAACTATTCTCAGCTTTAATAGAAACTGGAGAGCCTGTGAAATGATGATGTAAGTGGCACTTGCTTTTCTTTAAGCTATTAAGTTATCACATAGTTCAGGAAATGAAGTTACAGATGGTAGTCTTGACTGAAATTCAGGGTATGCAAACTCAATTTTCAAAAGGGTCATCTTCAAAATAACTTTCCAGAGTAAGATTTTTAAAATATTCATTTTATGAATCAAAACATGATAAGCATTGAGCAAACTTCAGTCCAGTCACCAAGAAACTCTTTGGAGCTGGAATTGCAACAGGAGGCTTCTTATTCATAATTTTTTTGTCCATATTGGAGGAATGAACATGATTCAGACTTAAAATCTTGATTAGCTTTGCTTGTGGTGTTTTGTCTTTCTTCCTTGTCACTCTTAAGTACATTACAAAATGTGTTCTTCAGGAGTTGTTGGGAAGGTAGATGAACATTCAGAATATAACATGAGGATTTGCAACTTGGAAGCATAGATCCAGATACGAAATCTATTTTTTATTTTTTTTTTGAAGGCTGCAAAAAAGTTCTTCCTGTCAGTAAACAGCAAAACCTTGACTTAGTTGTCTACCAGACACCTCTAGGTCCCATCATCCAAACACTAGAAGGCACTCAGAATCTTCTTGTTTGGAAATGCAGCATGTCACCAAGGAAAAGAGAAACAGACTTTGCTTTTATACAGTTAATCTCTTCCCTTGGTGGTTCTTTGAAGTGGTTACAGCTGCAGACAATGTCTTTGGGACCTGAGATAATCTTTGCTTTGTGATTTCCTCCAGGTGCAAAACTCACAAGGACTACCCTTTCAATGCAGAATACTGAAGATGGTTTCCTGCCTTTCTCCAGGCTTCCCAGCTATGCTTCTGCTGTTGCCTCTCAGTTGTCTGTGTAGCTTTTTCACTGCATCAGACAACCCCTCCACAGCCCCGGTTTTTTTCCCCCTTTTTTCCCCACGAAGATGCAGTATGTGTACTCCGTGACTTTGTGCTGTTTTCTTTTTTTGGAAGAAGGAAGTGCTGAAATGGTTCTGAAGAGCACACTGTGTGGACTGGTAGATTTTCTTTGCCAAACAGCAAGTCTGGAATCGGTAAGCAGAAAGCATTGAGCAAGTTTGAACAGGCAGTCACTTTTATTTTGGAATACTGTGATTTGGAGCTAGTGACTATTGTTGTCTGGAAGGACCAGGATATTGGCAGATGTTGCTTAATGAGGTCTGCTTTTCTTTCTGATTACTTTTGGCGTTAGTTTTGTTTCTTTGTAACACTCTATACCTTTTTTATTCCCTCTAATTGGAAGTATAAGTTGATTTCTAAGTTATTTCTACATGGGTAGCTCTTTGAAAAGTGTATAGACCCTGGTTTCTTGGTGATCTAAAAGCTGTTTTGCTTATAATAAAATACAGTTTCATTAGTGTGTGTAATGAGATGGTTATTTCAGCAGTGCTGTAATGCTGGAGCAGCTGTGTAATATCAGCTGTCTCTAGAGATTACACAAAAGCAAAGAAAATTACCATCCCCCACAAAATCATCTGTTGATGTGACTTCTTACATGTGCCTGCTGTTCTCATGGCTGAACTTGTGGCCAATGAGTCTGTTTGTGCCTCTTTAAATAGAACTGTTTTGGTTCTGACAGCCAATGCAGTCATGTTTAATTCAGTTTTTATTTTACTGAGGTGATAGTATACTTTTGCTAGTAGAAAACTTACTCCACTGAAGACTTGAAGCCTACACAGCATCCATTGGGATTGCTTTAATAAGCAGCAGAAAACTTCCCTTTCCAGCAGGGAGCACATGATGCAGGCAGGAATTCTGTGCTTGTACAAGATACCATTGGCAAATATTGTAAAAATGGGTTTCCAAGAGAATCCTGTGTCACTGAGCTAGCAGATCAGAAAATGCTTTGTTCAGGGAGCACAGGAAAATAGGCTGACACAGAACTTGTGGTTTGTGAGGTGTTTGTCCCTTTGTTCTCACAATCCTTGCATGCAGTGGTTTTAAAGCTGTTGCCTCCTGAGAGCTGCTCAAGACTCCACAAAATGCATTTGGGCAGCAGTAGAAGCAGTGGCCAATGTTGGGTGGCTTCCTTGCATATTCCTGGGGGAGTTTTTTAGATCTGAGTAGCTCTGGGATGTGAGGACCTCTGAGGAGGTTGTGTAGGCCTGGCAGAAAGGGGCTTCTCTCTGCACAGATGGAGGAAGGGAGACACCAGGGCTGTTAATGCATAACCAATCTAAGTGGTAAATGTAGCATTATGATTCCATAACTGGGTAGCAAACCTTAATGTGAACTTGGCCAGGTTAAAATGTAACATGAAGGCAAGTTGATAGCAAAGTTTTTGTGAAATAGGTGGTTTGTTTCCTGAATCTGGTCCAAAGGAGTCATACCAATTGACAATTATCAAAAAAACCTGCTTTCTCAATGTAATGGTTAGTATTTATTAGAAAGAAAAATTTAAAAGTCTTTTTAAACATCTTTCCAGTAATGAATGCTGAGACCAGAATTAGCATACAACAAGTTTTTGGCCACAATAATTTACAATAGGCTGAACAGACAAGATTGAGTTAACTTAAAATATGAGGAGGAGAGAATCAGTGTCTGACTTGAAGCAATATGCTCCTCTAATGCTGATTCTTCTAATATAAATTGATTAGAAATCACTTTAAATTCTGGGTTTAAAAGCACATAGAGAAAGCTTCAGCTTTGCAAGTGCTTTTGGGAATCTCTAATGTGATAAACAGAAGGCCTGAGGCATCTAAAAAAGTCAGAAGAGCTGATGTTCTTTGCTTAGTCTGAGCTGTGACAGAAAACTGTTTGGAGCAATGTTGACTTGCTTGCAAATAACATTTTTGTGACAAGTGTGTTCTGGCAAGAAGTTACATTGAGGGTCAGGGTTTCCAAAATAGTACATCAGGTTCTGTTAGCTTCCTCTGTTTTCATTTCACTGTAACTTTATGAAAGTTTATGCCTGAAATTTTCCATTCTGGAAGTAGGAATTTTACCGGAGACAGCTTGGAAGACAGAGTGCTCCACAGGCGAAGGGAGAGCAGCGAGCACTCGGGGTGGAGTGGCATTGTAACAGGCTCTCTCTGTCTTTCGCTGGATGACTTAGTGGGAAGGAATTTGGCAAGGGTCGTTCTGGGACACAGTGCAGCACTTAGCCGGCAGAGGGCTTGGATCTGGGTGAAGCATCAGAGTGGGAATGGAGGGAAAACAGAAGCACCTGAGTGCTTCCCATGCTTGAACAGAAAGCATGGGAGGAAACCCTGTCCCCCTTAATGGTTTTAGGATTGTTCCTTCAAGGGTAGATTTAATTAAAGCTGAGATAGAGGAAGAGGCAGTCTTCCTTTAGGCTGGGTTGATCCAGGAATTGTTACAGTAAAATACAGTCTGTTGTACCCCCATGCTTGTGCCATACTCTCTGCCTCCAAGAGCAGAGATTTCCTTTCATCTCCTAAAAGGTAAAGTGGAAAGATCAAAGAGTTCCATATCTGGAGCTCAGCATTCCTGCCAGCTGAGCTCTTCCTGCTGAAACTGTTCACAGCTTTTGTTTTTGTATTGTGATTTGACAGATCTCTGGGTTTCTGATCAAAGACATTGTTAAGGACAAATACAGTCTTGTAGCTCTTCCAATGAAAAGTTGGTTGTGTTTTGTTTTGTGTTCTTAATTTAAGAACTTGTAGTTCAGCTCCACCTTGTCAGCCTCTTCCTAGACCTTCTGGGGACTCTGCTGCAGCAGCTGAGCTAGTGTGATACTGTAGCACACCCTGGGAAGAGGATTTCCAGCTTACTGGAAAGAATAAGGACAGCTTACAGGAAAAAAAAAATGTCCTTGGAACTGGTAAAATCAGTACTTGCACAAAATTTATGCATTGCTCCAAATGATACCAGATCAGTAGGCCTTTATTTCATGTTTAGAAGGAAATGGCTTTCACAGGTCAGATCATTTATGTGGTAGCAAAGAATGAGGGTGAACTGATTGATCAGGGAAAACAGGTAGAGATATTCAGCAGTTATCTTGTTAGAGAAGGCAAGGTGCTGTTTCTCCAAGTTTTTTTGTGTAGTAGAGGAGAATACAAGAAGTGTTTGGAATTGTCATCTTGCTGTTGAAGGTAGATCTGCAAGCACAGTCTGACAGGCACAGCATGTTTGTTTCAGGTTGCAGTTGATGTTCCTCTGAGAGAAAACAGCTTTAATTCTGCTATTGGAACACAAATTCACAGCCTGCCTGGCTGGAATCACTTCTCATATGATGCTCTCTAACTGGGTGTTTGCTTCCCTCAGGGAAAAAGGAGACAGGACCTCTCCTCTTGCTGAGCTCACAAGACTGCACAAATGCTATGGAATGCACTTGTTTCAGAGTTGTGAAAACTGGGGCACAAGAAACTACAGTATTCAAAATGGGAAAAGAAAATCCTCTCTTTGGATTTTAATCTGTATTCACTGTTGAAGATACTCCAGATTTCCAGTTGTCTTTTGCTTAACTGGGGCACAGAACAGTTAACTTGGAACAAATTATTTTCATTTCACTTAATACTCCCCTAGTATGTCATCTACAAACTGTCAGCAACTATTTGTCATTTCTGCCTTGTCCTTGGTTTCTTTAAAAGTACAAAGCCCTGTCTTATTCTGGCAGGACCTTGCTTATTTCAGCTGTGAGACAACTCTTAAAACTCTTAAATAGGCCACATTGCTCTTGCATTTTAACCTGTTAAAGTGCATGCTACAGGACCACTAGTGCAAACATCTGCAAAGCTCCACATTTTTGTCCAAATTCTTAAGGGAAAAAAAATGCTGAATGCAAAATCAATATTTTATAACTGAAACAGGCCTGATGTCAAGTCAGCTGGTAGTTGCTCATAAGAACAGCTGAACTGAACCAGACTGAGTATCTACACACTGCAGCATCTCTAGCTGTGGTCAAAATAAGTTGCTGAAGATGAGTAAGTTGAGCATTACAGCAGAGTGTTATTTAAATATTCTGACAGCAGATGTCTTCTTTTGTCTTTTCTTCTGTCTTCTGTTCTGTTTAACAGCCATCAGTTAACTCTTTGTTGTTCAGTTACCTTCTGAATCTGTTCTGTTCCAAGGGGGAATGATGCTTCACCCTTGCAGTTTGGGAAGATTTGCCATCTCTTATTTGTCTCAGGATGATTTGCTGATAGATTCACTTGATTCTACTGGTTTTTACAGTGGAAGAAATAACAACTGGTCTATTTCCACACTTGGCAAGCTGTTCAAGGTTTGGTAAACATTTGACACGACTCCTTGTCTTGTACTGGTGTCAGGTCAAGGAAGGTCTTAGTGTATTTAATTGCCATCTGTATAAATTATTCCTAGGCCATTGATTATCATAATCAATCTTCTGTAAGTCTTTTAAGATTCAGAGGACCAGTACTACTTGTGCAGGATTGCATGCAAAAAGTTCAAGAAATGGGTTTGTATCTGTCTGCCTTTGGCATTTCATTCACTCTGCTTTTGAATGATGTTGACCTCAATATGAGAGAGCTTGGAATTACAACAGAAAACTTGAGCAGTGATCATCTGCAAAGAGTTTGGGATTTTTACCCATTGTTCATGACCTGTTATCCACTTTTCCCTCCAAAACACAGACATAACATTTTACTTTTTTCACCCAGCCCCTTTGGAACTTTTCATGAGGCTTGACTCTACCAGAATGGATGAACTCCACAATAAAAAGCTGAAGTCATGGGACAACACGTTGTGATACAAAATGCTAAGCTAAGGTGTTCTCATTTTACTGGGCTCATTGGCACAGATAATGTTGCTGCTGACTAGGAATGATCTGTGTGTGGGTTTGGTGTAAGAGCACTGCTGCACAGCTGGTAGGAACTGAAAATCAGTTTGGGATACTGTGAACCTTTGCATCCAGCCTGCAGCAGCAGGCTCAGGGCTGTGCTTGCTGTGAAGCAGCAACTCTCTTCTAGAAAGGCACGTTGTAAATGGGGCTGTGGCTCTGCTGCAAAACAGGGGGGCTTTATTTCCCAGTAACTGACACCACCCAAATTCTTCTGCTTTTACCTTTACCAAAGTCTCTGCAGCTGAAAAAGATCTATTGTCTCTGAAACAAATGCACAATCTCTGGCTTCTAACTTGTTTTGAATTTTTTACTATTATATGGCTACTGTGATCATCTAGTCTGACTTCCTGCCTACCACCGTCTATAAACATCCTGTAAATAGCTTCAAGTCTGATAGCTGTGATTAAATTGGAATGTGGTTAGAAAATTCCTACCAAGTAGAGAATATTTCAAGACAGGCTGTATGCTACAGCCTTAAGTGAGTATTGCTGCTGCTGTAGATTGACAAGTGACCACAGGCTGAATACCTGGGAGCAGAGCACCTTGCACAGAGTTCACCTTCTGACTGCATCTAGGATGAAAGCCTGCAACTGGCCTTTGAAATGTTCAGGAGGAGGAAAAAAAGTGAATGCCCATTACAGGCACCTTCCTGTGCATATCACTGCATTATATCTGAATCCTGATAGATTTTTCAGATCTTTCTTTAGAAGAGTTGTTGTAGGAAATCTGATTCTGATGGGAATTTGCTCTGTTGTTTCTAGGGCACCTGTTATTCAAACATCTTGGAAAAGTCTGAAGTAGCTCAAAGATATTTCATCATTTCCTTTATTAACTACATAGAAAATCAATCGGAAAAGGACATTGTTCTTATCCTGGGCTGCAGGAGCCTAAAGCAAGTACAAGAGTTTTGAGTCAAGTGTTACAAAGAGCAAGTCTTGATTAACAGACACCTCATTAAAACACCAGCATGGGCTACAGCAGGCACTGCATTATTTTTTTTTTTAACCAGAGACATCCTTTGAGTCAAAACACAAGCAAACAGTACCTAGGGGACAGTACAGGAGAGTGAAAATCTACTGTTGGCTTCTGTGAAGCTGCCCAACTTTTCTGCTTGCTAAATATGACAGTTGCCAAACAAAATAATTCCTGTGTGTCTCCTTTATCAAACTTTGGATTTTCTAGGAGAGATTCACAGTCTTAACTGCAGCCTTTCTACTGATAAAGGCTGTATTTATATACTCTTGCAGATACTATAAGCCAAACATACAAATCTCCTAGTAGTTTATTAGTTTTTAGCAGCTCATAAATAGGAAACCTCATTAAGAAAAGAGCTCCTGAATCATAATTCAGCAGTGTCTTCTAAAGAGCTTTCAGTCTGTTACACTGAAATTACTGAACTCAGCATCTCAAGCAGCGTCTCATGCCATTAAGATCTTCTGATGTTAAATGGATTGTCTTGTACTGATAATTAAAATATACTATATGAATTGACCTTTTGTCCAAAACTAAAACTAATCAGAATTTAAATTTCCTCTTAACTTTGTCAGGATTTATGGTTATGACAAAGACTGCTTTTCCCTAATCCCAATATAGAGGTTTATTAAACTTTATTATCTTTATTAAATTAACAGAGTATATATTTTGCTGCAATTGAAATTTGTGTTACAAGAGCAGATAAAGGACTGATACAACTGGTTGATAAAAAGGGAAGCAACTGTATCTGTGTTCAAAGCTGACTCTTCAGAATGCCTGTGAGTTACCTGCTCACATTTTTTAATATATATTCCCTTTCTATCATGAATTAATACACAAACCACTGCAAATGGCTTGAAAAAACAAATGGTCTGGATCCCTGGAGGATCTGAAGCTGATGCCCGTGTCAGTCTTCAAAAAAAGGATAGTCCTTGTGATTTTTGCATCTAAAAAAAGAGAGCATGATTAAATCATTTTAAGGACATAGATTAAAGGAAAAAGGTGGGGGGTTTTCCCCTTGGTAAAAGAGCTAAAACTGAACTACATTAAAAACAGGTGTGTCTGCTTAGTGTAGCCAGGGCAGGGGAAGTGAATTCTGTGTAACTTTCACATGTAGCAAAGTCCTCCTTTCAAAGATCCAATGTTTCTTTCACTCAGCTGAAATTGCCAAAGTTCCCAGAGGTATTAAACCTCTCTCTTGGGAGCTCCCAAGCTCTCAGGATGCTGTTAGACAAGTGGGAAATCTGGAAAAACTGAATAAAATGCACATCTGGGTGAGTCTGTAGCCATTGTTATCCAGGCACTGCCTTAGTAACGTTGGCAGGAGTACATAGGCACAGCTCTTCCCTTCAAAAAAAAAAAAAAAATTACAACTCTCATTCTTAAAATGGAGTTTATTTACTCTGACTGTCCCTTATGTAAAGGAGCCAAAGAAAATGGGGGGGAAATGGCTGCTTATTTCTTTTGGAATTTCCAGCTGATTTTGATTTTTCAGAGAGCATTTTGGTATGCATCCAGTACAGGATATCTTCAGAACATTGTGCCTGCAGAAATCCCAGTGTTCCCAACCCGTACAGGACAGGCAATGCTCTAACAAACCCAAGTCTGAGATTCCAGCAGATGTGAGCAGGTGTTGGCTAAGGCTCCCTCTCTGTGGCTATCAAATGGTGTCTGTTAAGAGGATCTGCAGCTAATCCAATCCTCATAAAGCCTGGAGGAGGAGGAGGAGGAGGAGGAACTCACTGGCTCAATGCACAGATGCGATAGCGCCGCTTGAAGCCAAGGAGGGTCTGCATCTCCTCTTCAGTCAGTTCAAAGTCAAACACCTGCAGGAAGGTCCCAGACAGCTGGCTTGTTTCTGTTTGCTTCAGTTTTTCAGTGAGACAAGGAAGTTTATTTGCAGAAAGAATACCAAAGGCAGGCTGAAGCACTAGGAGGTGCAGGGCACCCATGCAGGGAGAGCAGTGAATAAATGTGTAATTACAGTGCTGCTGGGGTCTGCAGGCATCATAGTGCTACCACAAGCTGGGAGAGTTTGGCTCTTACCTGCTGTGTTCTAATGAGGACATGGCTCCTTACTTTCAAAGTGACTTCTTGCATTCATCAAGAAGCAATAACCTGTGTGGTATCTGACAAAGGTCTTGCCAGCTCTAAGTTTGAGGGGGGTGGTTTGTACCACTGGCAGAGTGGGGTTGTTTTCCTGTCTAGTTTAATACCATTAATGACTCTGTAAGGTACCCTCTTACCTTAAAATTTTCTTCAATCCGCTGTGGAGTGACAGATTTGGGAATTACACTCACATTTCTTTGAATCTGAAGGCGGATGAGCACCTGCAGGAACACACAGGGAATTTACAGATGAGAAGTGCTGCCTGTCTTCTGAAAGCTGAAAACCAAAGGTGCCTGCATGGTTACACAGAGCAGCTCTACTGGTAAGCAGAGAGGGTTCACAGAGGAGAAGCACCACCTAAACCCTTCCTAATTACTGCATGAGCTCATTAAGTCCTTATCCATCTCTGCAGCTGAGATGACAACAAAGGAGTGCATTGAGCAAGAGTTCAGGATTGGCAGGGATGCTGTGTGGAAAGGCAGCCAGTGTGCCAGGTAAAGCCAAAGCCACTGGGAATCTTCTGTCCATCACCAAAACTAAGGTAGAGAGATTTTCCTAAAGCATCAAACTGTACACAAGACACTGCTGGAACTCCATATTATTATTCCATAATACCTCTGTAAATAGTTACTTTAGCACAGGTGGGAAGAATACATGTCAGCAGGGAAGGTAACTCTGACCAGTATTAACCTGAGCTGGGGTTTTGTTGTGCTTGAGTGCAATTTCCTTAATTTGAGGATCATCAAAAAGGGAAATATGGTCAGGCTTGGACCTGTGAAAATAATAAAAAAAACAGGCTTCAGTAGCTGAATGACCCATTGTCTTCTCCATTGAGCCCTGTATCATAAGAATATTATTTACATGATTAAAAAGCATAATCTTGCTTTTTAACACTTGAATTTAATATCTCGTTACTTCAGTTCTTGCCTTCAATTTTTTCTTTTATAACAAGTGAGCACACAAGAAGAGGCCTGTAGTTTTTAGTAAAAACAGGTCACTGGAACATATTTATGTCCAGCCTGGGATCAGGATGGGAATTTCTTTGATCCAGATCCCAAGAATTTCAGCGTGTCCTTTACAAGCACAGCTGCTCTGGCAAACACCCTGTCCTGGGTCAAAGAAGGCCATGAAAAAGTAAAAGGAGCAAAATTTCTGCAACTTACCCATTTTAAAACTGAATCCCTTTGTCTCAGCAGGACTGCATAGTTGCTATTTTCATAAGCATCTACTGCTTTGTTTTTGGTTTGGTTTGTTGTGGGTGGGGGTTTTTTTTAGTTCAGAAAATCTACATGTTTAATAAGCTCACCAAAGCTCAGTTAAGAATTCTCTTCTCTACTTTCATCAACCAATTGATCATTTTTCTTTGAAATATGAAACTGTAGTGAACTAAATATCACAATAAGTGTGAGATTTCTGTGGGTGTGATTTTTAATGAATTAGTGAATATTTTGCTAATTACAGTAGTTTTACTCTGAGGTATCATCCACATCCTAAGACTGGTTCACTGCATTGACTCCAGTCTACATCTCAGAAAGAAATCCCACAGAACATTCTTACCCTGGCCAGTTGGGTGCTCCAAGGGGACAATATGCAGTGACAGAGATCCCTTTGGATTGGCAGAACTTAATCAGCTCTTCCTGAGGAAGATAGGGGTGGCTCTCAATCTCAAAGAGAAAAAAAAAATAGCTTTCAGCTCTCAGAAGCAGAAGGAACTTCAAGGTTTAGCATCACTGTGGTGATCATCAGCTTTGAAAAGATGGTTCTTTTTGCAGGTATGGGGCTTTTAAGGGACTTTTAAGAGATGTTCCATCGAGTGCAACACCCCAGACAGGTGTGATGTCAGTACTGAGGAGCTGGAGGACAATTTACCTGATTATTTGCAGGTTTGTGTCTTAAGCCTGGCTTGCTCAGGAGCCGATGGATCTGTTTGCAGTTGAAGTTGGAGACTCCAATTGCCTTCACCATCCCCGCATCCACGAGCTCTTCCATGGCCTAGAAACACCACAGAATCACACTTCCCATTAAGTTTTCATTTTTATGTGGGGGAAAAAAATTTTCCTGGCTGGATTCCTCGTGTGCTGTGCTGTGAGAACAGTACGTGAACAGTGGGGCTCTGGTCAGACTCACACTCACATCGTGTGTCACCATACAGATAAATAACAGCAATATTCACACAATTCCTAAATCAGCATTAGGTCAGTAAAATATGACTATTTTGAAATACTATCCCCAGGCAGACCTGTACATAGATGAAAGATTCTTTTGGGGTAATTCCTCAGCTAACCAAATAATCATCCCATAATAAAAAGCACCTTCTTTGGAACAGAGCAGCTCAACAAGGAGCTGTTAGGAGACAGCTGCAGCAGGATCCGTGCTGGTGATCAACATTGATTCATTTCCCAGGAGAAATGGATTATAGGAGAAGCAGCACTGTGTTCCCCCTGTATCACCAATTTTCTCTCACAAGCCAGACAGTCTTAATTAGATTGTCACATCCAGCAGAAATGAAACAGGGGAAAATAATCTACTACCAGCCTTTAGAGCAGAAGGATCCCCTTGTTCCAAGCAGAAATAATTTTCATTTCAAGTTGCTGTCATAGGCAGCAGCCTGAAACATCCACCTTTTTCTTTCAGATGAACAACACAAATGTGCTTTATTCTTCATCTGACAGAAGGCAAAAAGCATCAGTGAATTCTTCTGACTCTGGGGAGTTTCTTTTCTGCTTTTGGCCTGGCAGTGCTGAGCACACGGTGGGGTTGGAAGGGGAAGGAAGCCCAAACTATCGGCCAAGCAGGAGTTTGAACTCACGCCCAAGCCTGGTCTCCCACGCAGCCTGTGCTGCACACAGAGCTTAGCAAAGGGCTTGGGCCAAGTTCAACTGCCTTCTAGAGACACAAATTTGGGTGCTCTGGTGCATTTGCACAGGCATGTTGGCTTTCCTGGGGTCTGGACAGCTCAGGTGCAACAAGAGATGTGCACAGCTAACAACTAAAGCCACCAAAAATTGCCCAGAGAGTGGGGTAGTGATGAGAGTGACAGCATTTGTTACCTCAAGCCACTGGAGCCTACACACACAAAGATTTCCTCTTGTCATGCCAACCCAGCCAGTGTAGTAAGGAGTAGATACAAAAATACCTAAATTCTGGCACAGAGAGTGGCACAAAAAGGAGCCCAAGGACACAGAGAAATCAGCAATCTCAAATACTAGATGTTAGGAATTCTCTCAGAACAATTCCCACAGTGGAAAGCTTAGAGTTTTCAGGCTGTTATTTCAAACTAGCAAGATATTTTTGGCCTGTAAATAAATGTACCTCCCACGTATCCAGAAAATCTGTATCGCTGGGAATGATCATGCCGTTTCCATCTGCAGGAAATAGCTCCTCTCCTGCCTATCAGCACAAAAAGAAAAGCAACATTAAGGTCAGCTGAATTATAAGTACCTCAAGAAATCACTTAGAAATTTGGGCAAGAGAGTGGAGCTGGAGATCCTGACTTAGGTTTGTGGTGGGGTGAGACATGGCTGAAACGAGCAGCCTGTACCAACAGAGAAGTCTTCAAGAAATTCTGTCTCTTGAGACTCTGCCCTGCAGGCAGAGGAAGGACAGGCACTTGTGTGTGCCTCAGGTTGGGAGAAGGCCAAGGGAGGTGCACGATGGGAGAACCAGGATTTATTTAACCTGGGGTAGAGATGAGAAGATTCAGAACTGAGTAGTTCACGTTTGATTCTTGGTAAGGAAATGGCAGCCAAACCCCCCACTCTAAGAGGAATGTGATCTGGATAGAAATTTGATCCATGACTTGAAAATGCTGTGCAGGGAAAAATAAGGTGGTTTTTGTACTACAAGACCTAGTTGAAGCAGCCATGACCTTACCTTTCCTCTTGGGCTCTCCCTGCAGAAGTTTATCATCATGTCCTAGCAAGGTTAGCACTCCTCCTTGGAGAGGGCTAAAGACACGTCTGGTCCCAAAGGCAAAAGGGGCAGAGCCCTGACAGGTGGATCCCAGGACCTAAAGTTGCAATACCTTGAATCCCATGGGACAGTGCATCAGGTAGAGATCCAAATAATCCAGCTGGAGGGCAGCAAGTGTTTTCTGGCACACCTCCTTCACCAGGGATCTCTCGTGGAAGGTGGACCACAGCTGTGGGGGAACACAAAGCCTGGGAGCTGCTCTCCTGCCCTCACAAAGGCACAGACACAGAGGCAGCTCAGGATGTGGCACATCTTCTCATCTCGAGGAAGCGCCACTCGAGGCACTTTAATTTATTTGTGGTACTGTTAAGTAAGTAAAATGAGAATGGAATACTCTGAAATTCCATCAATTATTGCAACAATTAAAACAAAGAAAATAAGTGAAGCTGGTGAAAATCGACCCGCCAGCTTCCAGCAGATAGAAGTTACTTTATTTTTCCTACCATTGTTGTTGGGGGAAAAAACAAACAAAGCATAACATAGAGGAGCTGACAGGCTGAGGCCGGCGGCGCAGCGGGAGTGACCACGAAAACAATAGCCCTGCTTCCTATCCCAGAGGCCACCGAGAGCACAGCCTCAGTTCCTGTCTCCATGGCTGACAATGGACATGGACTACAAAAAAACCCCTCTCAAACCAAGCCTTTTGTTTTTCAGGGGTTGACCTATTCCTTCACACACCCCCAATCCAGAAATTGCTTTGCCCTGACAGAGAGGAGTTAATTCCCAGCTTCATCCCATGGCACTTTCCATGTCGGGACTTTGTCTCTCCTCCCTAGAGCTCGGCCCCATGTGAGAAACATTTTCCAAGGACACACCTTGCTGACAATAAAGAGCTCTTCTCGCCTCACCACGCCCTCCTCAATCTTTTGTCTCAGCGCATCCCCGATCTCGCTCTCGTTCTGGTACATGTAGGCACAGTCGAAGTGGCGGTACCCAACATCGATGGCAAACTTCACTGCGTCCCTCGCTGCTCCCTGCAGAGACTGAAAGCACAAAAGAAGCCAGTGATTTGCTGAGTAGTACATTAAGAAGTTTCCTGTTCTGCGAATCTGGAGTTTTTAAGCCCCCAAATAACAAAGTGTTCCAGTCTGGTTCTGGCTTTCGTTGGTTTTGTGAAATCAAATGGCAAAGGGAGTCACTGTTGAGGTGCCTGAGCTGATCCATCCTTTTCAAGGATGGATCAGCTCAGGATTGGAAATTCACCTTGGGACACAAGGCTACCTTGAAATAAGTTCTAATTTCCCCAGAAATTAAAAGCAACTTTAGTGTGACATACTGGTCAACCAATCACCTTTGGAATGCGCGCTGGCCCTGCACAAAAACAATCCAGCCCTTGTTGACACAGAGAGGGAGGTGAGGGGACTCAAAACACTACAGACAGTGCCACCTCCTGGGTAAAATACACACTTGGTACTCAATAGCAAAATAAACCACTTCAGATTCTTGGCTTGAAGACACCAAGTGTTCTGCTGGTGACTGAGTCCTGAAAATGGCACTCCAAATAGAAACATGATTCAAAACCATGACCAACTCCTACTCTTTTTTTTTTTTTTATGATATCACTTCTCCACGTTTTTCCAGTCATAGGGTGTTTATTTGGTTCACCTAAATTAACAACAAAAACAGAAAATACAGCAATTTTTTCCTCCACAAGGCTACATACAACAAACGAGCCAGTTGAAAGTTTTACAGGTTTTCTTCTTTGCAGTCTCTTTCCCCTTTCCATCTGTTCCTACATCTGAGCCTGCACGGGGAGGCAGGCATGGGAAAGCAGGCTAACAGTGGCCAAAATTCTGACATTTTTGGAGCACCTCATCTCTTGGGAAAGCTGCCATGCAGGAGCCAGTGGTGTCACTTCTCAGGGAAGGAGCCCGTGCAGAGCAAAGGCAACTGGGTACCCTGAGATTACACAAAACTCTGTCATGTGAGATGCTTTGCAGAGAAAATAATCCATTGTTTTGTTTCACAAGGTGTTCTCTGAGCTCAGCTTCAAGTCAGAGCTGCTGGGTAAAGGGGAGGCCCCATTCCTGCCACAAAACACCCAGGCTGCTGTGGGAGCCTTGAAATCAAATAACTTTAATGAAATAACCACCATGGGCTTGGGCCACGTTTTCATTACATAACAGAAGACATTGTTTTGTGGTGGCAGGGATGGTGTGCCCAAAATTTTCCTTCTTCTTAGTCCTACCCAGTTTCTCTTAGCAGCTGAACAAGTTCCTTCAGAGAGCTCCCCCATCACAGCGTTGTGCCCTAAGACACCCCCAAGGCACACTTTGGTTTTTAAAGCCTACTTGAACTATTTTAGGCTTCTTAGTGCCCTTTGTCATCAGAAAAATAAAGGCTGAAAGGGTTAAACAAACTCCCCCCGTTTGTGCACGTAGATAAATGCTGATGAGCATCAACTGACCCAAAAATATGGCAAGAAATTAAGATATTTTTAAGGTGACCAGGGAAGTGTTTCATGGAGCTGGGAAGTTGGGAATTGACATATTTTGTTTCCAGTCTCAAATCCAGGCGAAAATCTACTTTTTAAATGTTTTTATCATTCTAAGAAAATCAGTTTCTTAAAATTTTCAGTTCATTTCCGGACTCCTTTTACATTCATAATTCAGTATATTCTTAAACCTACCCTCTCTTACCAAAAGTCCATTAGGTAACATTTGCAGGCAAAGAACCACCCAAACTATATTCCTGCAAAGTGCTGCATGCCCATCTGCTGCCAAAAGAATCGAGTTACCCTCAGTCTCTAAGGAATTATTGTGAATTCCCATTTCTAAATCTACTTATTCCCCTTTAAGTTCCTATAGCTACACCCAGTCACCAAAGATGACACCTACATGACGTGCTGGGATATTAATATCCAGTACCAGAAGAGAAGGAGAAGGAGAAGGGAAGAACCCAAAATACAAAGAAAAACGAGCTAGGCAGAAGCTTTTACTTTTGTAGCATGTAATTTTTTTTTTTTTTTCTTTTTCCATAGCTCAGAAAAAATCTTTTACCTACTTGACCACCTCCACTGGCTCCAAAGATTTCCTGAAGGCTGGGAATAAACACCTGCATTACCTGAGATATTTCACAAGGAAATGTGGCACAGAGGATTTGCTGCATTCCCCCGATGAGAAGAGCAGATTGCTGAAAGAACTGTGTGATTCCCAGCAAGCTGCTGGTGTCACCTGCCTGACCAGAGGTACCTGCCAGGTCCCCAGTCCCAGGATGGGCATCCTCCCACGAGTGGGCAGCTCCAGGTAAGTGGCCATGTGCAGCCTCCTCCCAGCACCACAGGCAAGGACAGGCTGTGGAGCTCTTGCAAAACCTTTTAAATCAGCTTTGCCCCTCCCTCGTGCCTGCTGACTGGCTGCAGACAAGGAAAATACGGGCAGAAGTGCTGTAACAAGAGGAGGCAGGGATTTGGGGTTATCTCATCCTTCAAAGAACTTAGAAACTGATTGCAGGTTCCTCATGAATTTATTGAGTGAGCTCCTCAGGGCAATTTTGCATTGGCTGAGGGTGCAGGGGTTTGTAGACCTCATGGTTTCTGCTTTTCTGCAAGAGAAGTGGTATTTGGGGAGTTGGCACATGCCCCAAAACCATTTCTCATCTCACCTGTCCTGAACACATCACCAGAAGATGCCACAAAGCTGTTTGTCTCAAGCACAGACCTGTCCACAGGAAGAATACTTGTTAAACAATTCCCCAATATGGCTTCATCCCCACAGCACCTATGATTTTATACTTTTTAATATTTCTTTTGGGGTTTTTTATAGAGATATACTTGATCTCACGGCTCCCCATAGCTTTTGCTCTCAGCCACTGTATGATGAGTGATCACTCCATTCAGAACCTTTTTAATTTTAATTTCTGAGCTCAAAATGGTCAGGCCTGTTGGACTGAAACCCTGCAGTGAAAGCAGGGTTAACCAGCAGTTTGTAGTGCCCAGGGCTGATACACGAAGATTTCATTCCCCTATGTGGTTTTTGTCCTTATTTGTGAGAAAAAAAAATTATGTAGAGAGACCGTGACTCTCTGAATCATTGTTTCCCTGCCATTCAGTGATTTTGTAAATTACATTTTGACATTTTCAAAACTATACCTTTCTGAGACATTTATTAGATGTATTTATTTTTTTCCCTGGTTTTCTGTGCTTTTCTTGACGGTGAGGGATATCTGAATCTGAGGAAGAGTCTGGCAGAGAATGTGTAATTTGCTACTGCATGGTAATCCTAAACCAAACAAAAAACAGCAATGAGGAGTTAGCAGGACCTACAATAATCTCTCCACACACATCCTCGTGGCTTTATCTGGCTTTTCAAAGCCCTTGCCATTGGTCAAACACAGGACAAATAATCCCAGCTCCTTTGTAGCAGTTTTTTGGTAGAAAAGTGTTTCTGGCAGAAATGCCAGGAGCTGTTGTCAGTGCCAGGGCGAGGTTCCCACCCCTCTCAGTGTTATTCCTGTTCAGCAGCATACCAGCCCTGAGCTGAAAGGGGGCTCCTTGGATGAGAACAACTCCCTGGGCAGTTTATTCAGCACAAGGCTGGGCTTTGCTGTGGACACAGAGGCAGCCAAGGTGACTTTTTGCAAAAGCAGCTCAGCTCGGGCAGTTTTTAAACCTGAGTTTTTGCACTGCCCTGCAGTTTGCTCACCCTCCCTTTCTCCCATCTGCATGTGGAAGCAATTTAAGCTTTCAGGTGACAGCAAACCTGAAAACAAACTCACTGTGCCTGCAGCACAAGGGTGAAGTGTCCAGGTTTAGCTGGTTTTCCTCAGCTCTTGGAGATAAACATTAGCAGCAGCTCTACCCTGAATACCTGACCTGCATTCACAGTGTTTGGGAAGAACAGATCAAGAATAAACCACAAGACTGATTTTCTAAGGAATGTATCCCATAATATTTTATTTCAAAAAACACCTGATTACTTTTCATTGAAATCAAATGTTTGGGGTTTTTTTCCACTGACTGAAAAGAAATATATCTCTGCAATTGTTTCCTTGATGTGTGACATCCCTGGAAGGTTATGACACATTTTAAGGCATTTTTCATAAGCATAATTTTTTAAATTTCAAGTTATTGTTAATTAGAAATGTCAGTCTCTTATCCTATTAACTACTCAGTTCCTGAAAGTGCAGCTTTTTTCAGCTCCTTCACAGAGGCAAAGTGTTGGAAAAGCAAACAGAAACTTGGTTTTCTTACTCACCCATTTCAAGATGCTTTAGAAAGAGTGCAATGCATTCCTGAAGGTGTACAGGCTGAAAATTCCTCATCCTGATGGCAAATAATACACTGGGATTTTTTTTTTTTACCACAGAATAAATAATATAAATGCAGAGCTGAACAGAAAAATGGACTTTGATAACACAGCAAAATAAATACCTGCTACACCATGAAAGAGTAATTTCACAGCTATGCGCTAAGATTTCTCAGTTTACCTTCTCTCTTCAGAAAATGGACGTGATTTGTGAATTCCATCATCATTACCAAAATGCAATTAGGTTATACATAGATGGTAGTATATCTACATTAGTTTTATATAATTTATATAATTTTAACATGATTTTGTAATTGCTCAGTCCCACAAGAACAGCACCTTTGTAAAGATACAGTCATAGGGTGTATTAGGTTGGAGGTACTTCCAGATCTCAAACTGCTGGGATCCTCAATCCAAGGGGATCATCAAGAGTTAAAGCCACAAGTGCTTTAAAAGCCACACAACCAAAAATCCCAAAAGTTCAAGTACATGAAGGCATCTCCTTTCCCTTATCACCATGTATGGCCTGTGTTGTGCAAAATCACTAACCAGAATCTCTGCTGCTCTGAATATTTTCCTCTACAGGAAAGGAAATGCATCTAAAAGCCTGATAAGCCTGCTGAAATAATAATCATCTGCACAAATTCATACAAACTCATCTTGGAAATCAGAACTTCTCCAATAGCTCCTGATTTAAAACACCTCTGGACACATCTCAGCCCCTGCAGTGATTCACTTTCAGGAAGGTTTTAAGGAGAGTGTGTGTGTCATAAGGGTTCTGATCTTTCTTCCAGTTGTTTCTGGGGAGATTTTTGGGGTCTCCTGCCCAGCTTGCCAGCATCTAACATGGTGCCAAAAGAACAAAGTGAATCTCAAGCTTTTCCTGGCCCTGGATGTCTCCCACAGCTCTCCAGTCATGGCACACACCTCCCTGGAACATCACACAGGCTTTCAGGCCAAACACTTCCCCTGGGCTGGAACCCAGGCATCAGCACTAAGGAGAATGGTAATGCAGCAGAGACTAACTTCACCATCTTTTAAAGAGGAAATGAACATCTAGAGTCACATAAATATAAAACCACACAAAATAAAAGGTCTCTAGTTTCAGCAGCTCCCAGATCCTTTCTCTAGCTGAGAGCCTGCTGCACTTTTTTCATAAATAAATGTGAAGACTGCGGCTGCCGAGTGCAGAATGTCCCTCTTGTGAAACATTTGTACATGTCCACACTGGCACAGAGGTGCTGAGCTCCATGGACAGTGCCCAGCTTGCAGAGACATTCTGATACTCCTGGACAAGCCTACTGAGGGTGCTTCTTCATGTAAAACAAGAGATAGGCTGTTTCTCTCCTGTGGAGGCAAAGAGAAAGCAAAACACAAGGTATGTTTGAAGCTTTAGGTTGCAAGTAACATCCCAGAATCGCTCCTGCTCAGCTTTCTGAGGTTTGGGTCAACTAAGCTGGTCCTCTCCAGTGTTCTCAAGATTTCCTGGCAGTGCTACAGTTTATAGGAGAGATTATCTGCCTTCTGTAAGCTCATTTCCTTATGATGCATCAAAATAAAAGCATGGAGAAATCCTGACTGACACATCTCCTGCATCCCCACTACCCCCAGGCAATGTGCAGCCCAAACCCATTTGTCTTCCCTCTCTTTGCCACCCTCATTCCAAAGTCCAGAGCAGCAGTAGGAGAAATCAGGGATATGTTTGCATACCAGTAGAGGTTGGAATGTCCATAGGTGCATTTAACATCATCCCACGATACCTAGAGAAGAAAAACACACGAGAGGAGACTGGTAAAAACTCTTTTAAGAGTTTTTTACACGTTCTGATACCATCCCAGGAGTTCTCATAAGAGTGCTCTAAGAGGCACTTCCAGGAACTAAACACCTTCCAATAAACTGGTTTATTGCTTTTACTCTTGGAGGAAAGACAGTTCTGAATGTATACATCAAACAGATGTAGGGTACATTGAGTAGGATACTCAGCAATGGCTGCTTCTGCAAATCACAAAACACAACCTGAGGCCGTGTTTGGTAGAGAAGTGAGAGTCAGAGCATCCTGTAGCAGAGGTGGACAAAGCTCTGCAGCCTCAGTTTCCTTTCCTGCTTCTCTTTAGTCAGCAGCCAGACTGGATGAGACCAGGAGGAGTGTCCAGGAAGGTACAAAGGAAACGTGGCTTGCTCTGCTCACCTGGCAAACCTCAGAATCGTTGAAGCAATACCATTTACACTCTGTGAGGCTCCGAATGTAGGCACAGTAATGTCCACAGCTGGTTGATCCTGAGTGAGCTACCACAGCAAAGAGCTCATACTGCCAGGTAGCCTGCAGAGAGACACAAAGAGACACTTTCAGTGCAGCAATTCTCACCTGCCATGGACTGTAGAGAAGCAGCAGCAAGGATGTGCATTTTGTAAGGAAAAAAAGGTCAGATTTGTCTTGAGTATCCTGCCTTTCTTTGCTCTTAAACCTCAAGAGTTCTGCCTGTCAGCTGTGGGCTGGCAGCCCTCCTGGAGAGAAGAGGATTTGTGAAAAAGGCAGCAGGACAGCAGAAGAGCAGCACAGAGGTTCAGCACAGCCAACGCTGCAGCAGTGACTTCTGTTGTTGCCATGCTTCCCCTTGTTATTCCCAGAAAGGGAAACACATCCACAGTGGGGCAGATCCACCCCAGCTAGCTGGCAAAGCTGGTTGTGGCCAGCAATGCCAAACTCTGTGGCCAACAATACCAACAAATACTGCATGGGAAATACCAGGAATAGAGTTCCCCTGTCTTGGACAGGTGAGATCTGCAAAGCCTGGCTTTTGTCCTTAAGGCAGGAAGCTCCAGTTATGGTGCCTTTGATGATTTAAATTGAGCACAGAATGTGGAATAATGACTGAACCAGTTAAAACTATGGGATGTGAGACAGCACCAGGCACAGGTAAAATTTGAGACACAAATTTTTAAGACAGGCACTTTGAACTGAGACAAGTATTGGTGTGATCTCTTAAATTTTTATTAAAGGAGAAGAAAATCTGCCCTTTTTGAACAGGAGCATCTCACCTTTTCACTGTCATCTGCTAGGCATTGATTTTCTGTCAGGACTTCCCTGAGATCAAGTTCTTGTGGGAATGGCAGGGGGTGGCTCAGCTTGTGCGTGCGAGAGGATCTCTCGAAGCAGAAGCGCTTTAGGTGCAGGGTCAGAGTCTGTGGCAGATGGACGAGCTTCATGCTCTGTAAAGCAATCAAAAATGCAATTGAAAACGGGGCAACAAACCCTGGGGAGGCAGGGTGGAGACAGCCACTGCCACCCAGTGCTCTAGAATGGGGAAGAGCCAGTGCCCCAGTGAGTATTTGCCAATTCCACGGGACAGCAGAGGCCAAACCTTTGTAGCACAAGGCACATCCACGTAACAGAGCTGTGAGAGCCAAGCTGCTCAGCTTTAGTGCCATCAGCACCCAGCCCTGGGTGTCCCAAGGGCTGCTTCACTTGTCATGTGCTTCCCTAGCCCATGGCTGGCAGCACTAGGAAGGTGAGGAGAGGCAAATCAACCTCCTTGTGATAAGGGAGCTCCTTCCTAACAGGGAGAAAGATGCCTGTGCTTTACATCTCACTGACACTGCTGTGCTGGCAAATCTGAGTTGTTGCTCTCCTCTCTCATATGGATGAGTCCTTTCCCCACCCTTCCCAGTCCTCAAAGGAGTTCTGGGTATGAGACATGGAGAAATAATTCTCTAGTTACCTGCAGAAAAGTTGTTTTCCTCTCACACTGTTGACAGAAACACATGTTTTGTCCAGACAGCTCCTCTGGACGGAAGAAGTATTGCAGGCAGTCCTCCTAAGAAGACAGAGACTTCTTTCAACTGAATTCCTTCAAGCTGGATTTTTATTTCTACATTACTTCAGAGGGTCCAAGCAAACAGCAAAGTTACAGAAGGCATGTTTCATTCACAGGACAAAAGACTGAAAGGACTACCAGCCTGAAACAAAAGGTACCTCATTTCTCCTAGCTGCTGTTGTGATTGCAATAATTGGGGGGGAAAAAAGAGTACAGATATTCCACAAAGAAGGTATTGATGTATAAATGTCTTTTATACCTACTTCAAAGCCTTAGAGGTTTGCAAAGCAGCTCCTTTATGCTGAAACAGTATAAAGTGGTCAGAGAATCAATAAGGTCCAGTGGCCCACTGGCAATTGAAAAATCCATTATGATCAGAGGGGAATCTTCTCCTGAGGAAACAGTGCTGCTGCTAAACTTACCAGAGTCTTCAGCCTGTGAGAATTGGCATCCAGCACTGGCAGTGGAAGGGTTAACATGGTGCTGTTGCTCTTTATTTCAAAAGAGCATTTCTGACAGGCCAGATGCTCCTGTATGCAGATGGTGTACAAATCGCTCAGCTCTTCAACCTGGAGGGGTGAAAAAAAAGGCCAAGACAAGGTTTATGAAGAAGCAGCTGAGCTGTGTCCCTGTGTGTGGGGAAGCCCACGTGGTCACACATTTCAAGCAAGGTTATTGCTTTAAGGAACCAAGGTGTGACAATGGCTTATGTGGACAGGGCACTTCCCACAATTTACAGGAGAACAACTCCTTCCCCTCATTCCCTAACAGAAGGGAAAGACACAGCCTAAAAGATCAGAGAGTTAAATATCTGCTTGGATGCAGAATTGTTTTGCTTGAAACTGCAACAAGAGCCTGTCTTCCTTATTAATAAAACTTTTACAGTCATTCAGGGAAGAGTCACTTTTCTCTTTCCAGTCCCAGGGGAGGAACTGTTTCATACATCATGTACCATCAGTGACTAATTATAATATTATATTATAATGAAAACTATATTATAATTATAATGAAATGCACGTGGCTGACTTCAAAGGATGGAAAAGCTGTGTCAAGACACACCAATAAGTGCTTACAGAAATTTGGGGAAAAAAGAAATTAAATACAACTAAACACAATGCTGCAAAAAAATCAATCTTTTAGTTATTTATCAGTTCTCCTATTAGAATAGAGACTGGCATGCCCTGAAAGCAGGATGAGCAAAACTTAACTGTGATTCAAAATGTCAAAGCTTATGAAACAAGGATTCTCTGTCCCACTTGAAAGATGCAATGAAAGAGAAGATAATTTAAAAAATTTAACTTAGGACAGTTGCCAGTGAATGGGATCCTTCAAGGAGCAGAGGAAACCACACAGGATAAGAGGCAAAGGTTTATTTCAGTCACCATCCTTACCAGCTCTGGCTTTTTCATCTGCTTCTTTAACAAGTTCCAGAGAGTCAGAAAGAGCTGAGCAGCATCGTGCTGCACAAACACTGCACACACAAACAGAAAGCACAGCCTCAGTCAGTGCCATGACCAGCACCCAGCACAGATCTCCACCAAGGGCAAAGGGAGATTTACTGTCCCCCCTTAGGTCCAGCCCCCTGTCCCCTGCTCCTCCCTGCAGGGACAGAGCTTACAGCAGGCACAGGCTGCAATTTCTCCCTGTGACCTGAGCAGGCAGTGGGAAGAGACAGCAGTGCAGAAGTTGTGTCCTTGTCACCAGATGCAGGGGCAAGAGGATACTCAGTACCTACTAGAGGAGGGCTCAGGTGGCTCACTGAGCTGAGGGCTGCACTCACAGCATCAGAGAATGGCTTGGGTTGGAAGGAGCCTAAAGCATGGGCCAAGACACCTTCCACTAGACCAGCAAACACCTCCTCATCTGGCCTTGAACACTTGCAGCATCCACAGCTTCTCTGGGCATCCTGCATCAGTGTCTCACCACTCCCACAGGAAAAAATTGTTCCCAGTATTTATTCCAAACCAGCTCTCTGTTTCCAGCCACAACCCCTTGTCCCATCACTCCTATGTCACATGCCCTACCATGCCCCTGCAAACAGTCCCCTTTGAATCCTCCTTAGAAACAATCCAGGGAAGAAAGATTCTGTTCTCTTCTTCACCTGTACTGCTCCACAGACCTCTTTCCCCCATCTCCTCACACCCCATGAAGGCTAAAATGCTCCTGAGTGCTGAGATTAAAATGACAGGAGGGCCTACCCATATGTCTCTCCCACCAGGTAGAACAAACCCCTTGATGCCTCTCTCTCTTTAACTGGAAGAGAGATGGCTGGCTGCAAAGCCACTCAGAGTCAGGAGAAAAATGATGCAAATAGAGATACTGAGTTTGTGTTCCTGTTTTATAAAGGTCAGGGCACCTCCCCTATCCTGTTTGGGCTTTTATATGACAAAGATAAGGGCATTTGGTTATACCCTGTGTATTTGTGCACACAGACAGACTCTCAGCATCCCATTGGCACTGGTTACTCATGCATTAAAACACTCTTTCTTTTAGAACTTTGACCAGCTGGGAGGTTTAGCCTGCAAATTCTTCTCTCTGCCCTTATAAGAAGGAGCAGGAGGGGGAACTGTGCCAACTCACTCTCCTTTCCACACCATCCCTTCCTTCTAATAAGTCACAGCAGCTATCATGAAGTGAAATGAACTATCATCATCAGTACAGCAAGACAAATCAAACCATGAACTATCCTCTCTGCCCTGCACAGCCCTTTCCTCCTGGCCAGTATCCACAGCTGAATCTCCTAGCAGCCTGATCTTCCCACCCCCTGGATATCAGCAAATATATCCAGCAGGGCTTTTTTTTTCTCTCTTCACAATTAAGACACAGCATTGCACTCAGCTGGGAGGCAGCTACAAAGAGCACTGTGACTTTGTGTACCAAACTCCTGATTAGGAGAACTCGTTTCTCAATTCCTGAAGGAGATGTTGGAGTCTGCACTGCCTGTAAGTGCTGAGTGATGCAGACAGAGGTGGGCACCAGGCAGGGCTGCTTACATTTCACTCTGTGCTCTGAAAGGCAGCAAGCCAGCTCTGTGGGCCCAACAGCTTTGCACTTGCCACACTGCATCTTCTCCAGCAGCAGGAGCATCTGGTAGGGGACATTGCTCCTCCTCTGAGCAGGAGATGCTGGCACTGTGATCCTGCAAGGGGGAGAAGCAACACCAGTGGTGATTAAGAGGTAAAATGGAGGAATATCAGAAGGAGCACAGGTCAGTAGCAGAGACAGCAGCTCAAGAGGAACCAGAGTGGGCACATTTTCAGTGAAAGAAGGAGAAGGGAAAGCAGTCACCTGCACTAGCTCATCCCACAGTGCAGGCTGACAGTTCTGAAGCAAAAGCCAGAATTTTAAGTTGGCTTGTTCCTGAATAAGAGACAAGCCATGCAGGATCTCAAGTGCTTTTTGGCATCTAGGAACAACATGAGTTACAGCCAATTTGAGACCTTTATTGCCTCCCACCCACTGATGTCCTCACTCTCAACCTGCCCTCAAAATTTCATGGGCACATATATCATAATGCTTGTATTTCAACTATATGCCAACAAAACCTCTTAATTTTCCCTAAATTTACTGTAGCCCATGGGTTTTTCTTTCTTCAAATAAGCATGGTAACCCTACAGTCTACATTATTTAGCTTTGCCCATTTATCACTTCTGCATGTCTGTAATTTGTCCTCTTTCTCCTCTGCTCAGTAGTGAGCATGTAAGAAAGGACTGAATAGGAATGAATGATCCACTTAGGTGATTAAACCTGCAGTGAAGTGAGTAAACTGAAAACAAATTAACCCAGTTATCAGTGTGGTCAGGAGGGAGACAGAAGCCCAAATCCTCCTCAAAACACACAGGGGCAACAGTCAAGCAAAACAAAGTCCTGCTGGGACACTCTTCTCTGTCAGGGGCTAGGCAGGCCCAGAGGCCAGGATTAGGGTGTGTTTATGTTTCCATGTTTCAAGTGACAAATAGTAGATATGGCTACACGTGACACAGCCTTTATTGCAACAGCCTGTGAGTAAACCTGGAATAAAATGACATCCTGGGAGGGAAAAGAGAGCTAAAAGCCATAAAGGCTCAGCTCAGGACATGAGCCAGAGGTGATTAACAAGCCTGAGCACTGCAACTTCTACCTTTGCAGGGCCTGTCAGTGTGTGACAGACACAACAAGGCTTGCTGAGGGTCCAAAAGCATCCCAATAGCACCTCTGGGATCCAAGCCTTCAAATGTACATCCCACATTAAAAAAAAAAAAAAAAAAAAAAAAAAAAGAGTGAACAGTGCAGCAATGGGAATATCTCAGGTAGTTCCAAGAGGTGGTACCTTCGGAGTATCCTTGTGAAGCATATGTTCATGAGGAACACCTGGAGCAGAGAGTTCAGGCAGCAGCTCTGGCCAAGGTTGTACAGCCCAACAGCTTCTGCAGGGGAGAAAAAGGGGAAGTGAGGCCTGGGGATAGGTACAAGAAAAGAAAGTGGAAATTATCTGAAAGTGGCAAACTCTTCTTGTGCACGTTCAGGCATTCAATGCATAAGCCCAGCACCTTGGTCAGACCTGAAAAAGTGTTCAATCTATTCTTTTGTTGCTCAAGCAGATAACATTTGGGTTTGTTTGGCAACTGACAGAAAAAATCCAAGTAAACCTGGCTGATGATGTTCGGATTTCTTCCAGTTCCTCTCTTTTCAGTCCTGTCATAACACACCTAAACATAAAATAGAACAACAGGAGGCAAAGACTGCCTGTATGGGGAGACAACCAGGGCCTAGTCCATGGTTTAGCAAATCCAGCAATGTGGATTGATTTGGGGTTTTGTTTTTGCATTTTTTTTTTCTTTTTCAATTTCTTTTGCAATTGTGTTTGGAAAGAGACAGAGCCAGCAACTGGGAGTTTTTGGCTGCAATGGCCAATTTGAGGACTTAAATAGGGAAAAAGCTCTGAGATCTATGTGTATTCCATTCTAAAAAGCCTCAAAATGGTTACTTGGCAAGGCAAAATGAGAATGTGTATATTCCTCAGTGAAGAGGTAAGGAATAGGAGAAAATTGAGCCTATGGACAGAACAGAACAGCAGGCATGAGAAAGAGAAAATATGACAGTGAAGAATAGGCAATACATTATTACCATTTTTTAAGTCTGCCACACCAAAGACTGATGTCAGCTTCTGGTTTTTTGCCTTCACATCTTCAGTTTCCTTTTTATTATTTTGTACTTCAATTTCTACCTCCATGGTCTCACTTAGTGCCACCTCTGATTTCTTGCTTCTTTCTTGACGTCCACTTCTTTGTCCCATCAACAATATTGCTGAAGGACAGAAGGACTGCAGAGACATTTTCATTATGAAAAAGGCGAAATCAAAAAATCATTGAATGGTTTGGGTTGGAAAGGAACCTTAAAGATCATCTAGTTTCACCCACAGGCAGGGATGTCACCCACGAGATCAGGTTGCTCAGGGCCCCATCTAGCCTGGCTTGGAATATCAATAAAATCAGTAAGATTACTGCAAAAGAGTGTGGGATATTTGAATTAACACGGGTGTTGAGGTGTGCAGGCTATTGCTAAGGGAACAGAAATGGAATCTGACGACAATTGCTCATCCTGCCTTCCTCTTGTGGCTTAAGTAAATAAATGAGCCTTCAGTTCCACAGAAACAGCTCCACCTAGCCAAGGCAATCCACACAGCCCTGTTTGGAAAGATTTGGTAAATAAGATGATTAAAATCCCCCAAAAGCAGATGCTGCAAATCTCCTCTGTTTAGAAAAAGCAATCTTTTATCAAAGAAAGTAGCCCAAGTATTGAAAAGGTCAAGTTTCACCTTCTCTTCTGACCAGATAAGCACCTTTGGTTTCTGCACTGGGCTCCCTGTGATGTCTTTAAGTGCCTGAGTCACAGCACTGCTGTGCCACTTTGGACTGTAATTTTGCATCATTTAAGCACCAACATATCAGTTTCTTTTTCTGTTCCTTCAAGTGATCACAGGCAAAGTAACTCTAGTCCTGAGTTTATGCAAGAGAACCATTATAATGCCTTGATTTTTACGGGAGGATTCAACAGATCACTATCCTGACAGTCTCCTGTGACTCAGCTACTAGAGCAAAAATAAAAATACACGTACAAAACAATCTGATAAAGGTTCAAATGCAACTACGCAAAAAGGAAACTTTCTAAAAGCCCACTGCCAACATGGAGAGAGAGTCAGAAAAAAGCAGATATGCACGGGGAAGGGGAGGGAGTATGGAGACCCAAAAAAAAAAAAAGCTCAGTAACTATTATTTTACAAATATTAGTGCATAAATCAACTTAAGGCCAAGCACTGAAAAAATGAAGAAAAGCTACTAAGAAGGGAAATAAGCAAAGTCCTGGTTCTGCCTTTCATAAAAAAAGGGAAAATCTTTAAATCTTTGCTTTAAAAGCATGGTTTTGGGTTAACTATGCCTAATAGTGTTAAATATCAAAGTTAACAAAGATTCAGGCAGAGAAGATAGAAATGGAATTTTTTTCCCTGATTATTACCTTTAAGCTTAAGTATCCTTATTTCCAACTTTACTTTTGATTGCTTGCTTTTGAAGATTACTTTTGAACTCCAAGTGTCACACACTTAGATTCACCAAAATTGTCGAATTTGCTGAGTTTTGTTTTTTTTTGGGGGGGGGGGAGTAAAAAAAAAATTAGCTCAGAAAGACAGATTCAAGAACATTACATTTTATACCCAAACCCAGTGATTAGAACAGCTACACAGGAAAAGATAAATTTCTTCTGATTTCTGCCTTGCCAAAACAGAGCCTGGACACAGATTGCCTGTTTTCCTGGAGATGATTTAACAACGCATTCAGGATTCTGAAAGCTGAGCTGGAGTGGGAGCCCATCTCAGGCTGGTGGGTTTAGCTGTGTGGAATCAACCAGAAGGTAAAGGATGCTCACAGGCAGTGGGGATGTCAAAAGGGACAGAAAGGAGAGGGGCAGGCAGAGCAGAGGTAGCCAAACAACAGCTAGGGATGTACTGGGGATAAAGCAAACCTGCAAGACAGGTTTTGTCAGGAAAAAAGAGGACTAAGAGTGGGATTAAAGAGCAAGCACAGGACTGAGTGGCTTTGGGTGACTTGAGGAAAAGGTAAAAAGATCTTAGGGACATTAGGGCAGGAAGGTGCAGGGGGATACAGGAGGATTTGTGTCTCTGGTTCCATGAAATTCTCTCCCAGTCACTCCTATCAGGGATCCTGTTGTGGGAGCAGGGACACAAACAGAACTTCCCAACCCTTGGAACCGCCTGGTTTGGGCTATCAGAAATACAGCCTTCCTTACACTTGACCTCCTTTTCCCTGCGCAAGGCTAGAAAACAACTGGTGAGTGAGCCGGGGAACAGAGCAGCAGGTTCTCCTCCTGTCCCCCGTCTCTCCTCTCTCTCAGCGTTGCTTCTCGGTTTCCTCTGCATGCCAGGGGTAGGACTGGGTTCCTCAGCGCATGTGGCTGGCACCAGCACTGGGCAGAGAGCAGGGAGCAGTGATGCCCTCCATCCCATAATCATCTACGCTCGCACTCCTCTCCCTCAGCCCGCCCAGCAGCCTTCCTTTCACCCTGTCCTCCCAAGACACCGCCTTGTCACGACAAAGCCCGAATTGTCCCTTCACTCCCCGTGTGCCCAGGAAGGGTCCCCACCTCTGGCACTGGCGGTCCCTTCCCTGTCAGCTCCTGTTCCTTCCCGGGAATCCTGGGGGGCAGCTGGGAAGGGCAGCTTGGATTGGGGCTCTGTTCCAGTGAAAGGGACCTGATCTGTTCTAGCGCTGAGGGATCCCTGCCCTCAACACGGGGGTTGGAACTAGACGATCTTCAGGCTCCCTTCCAGCCCAAACTATTCTAGGTTTTTATGGTCCCCTGAGATGCTCCTCGAAGGGGTCCAGCAGAGACTCAGTGTGACGACCCACCCTTGAGGGGAAAGAAGCACCTAAGAGCGCATCACCTCCACACTTCTCTGGGATGCGGCTCAAAGGAGACTTCTCCCTTAGCTACCGAACTCTCCCTTATTATTTCCCCTCTCTATTTCCTTCCCTCCTGACACCCTGCGCCTCCGGCATCCAATCTCACAAACCACCAAAAAAAAGAAAAAAACAAAAAAAACCTCCTTACCAATTCCCGCAGGACCAGCAGCGCTCCGAGCTGCACCTGGCGCTCACAGCGCTCCGCCGAGAAGCGGCAGCGGGGGCCGGCACCGCGCGTCTGCCCGCACCGGAGCCGCTCATGCGGGGGACCGGGAGGGCAGCGGGGACCGGGAGTGCAGCGGCAGGCAGCAGGAGGGTAGCGGGAGGCTGCTGCGGGCAGCGGGCGGAGCGGAGCGGGGCGGCCCCGCCGCGTCAGGCAGCGGCAGCAGCAGCGCCCGCCCCGCCGCGCAGTTTTCATTTCCCGCTCGGCCCGGAGCAGGCACAGAAAGTGAAACTCGGAGCCGCCCTGCGCCGCCTCCCGGCACGGGGTGGAGCCGGGAGAAAAGGGCCGAGCGGTTTGCACTGCCAGTTCCTTGTCATTTAATACAGATCACGTCGCCTGTGCCTTCTGGGGGAGGCATTATGAGGCTAAACTGTCACACAGCTCAGCTGGCAGCACAGGCACTCCCAGCCCCGTGCCAGGTACCTCTGTGCAGCCCCCACCCGGCTTCGCTGAGCCATGGGAAGGAGACAGCGCACGGGAGGCTTGCAGAGGGGTTGTCCGGAGCCCAGCAGAGCTGGCCTTGTGGAGAGGTCCCAGCTGCAAACCTTCTGGGCAGGTAATAGGGAACCTGCGACACTGCCTGGCTGTGCCAGAGGCAGCACAAGTCGTCAGTTCTTAGTGTTGTAAATATTTGATCAGTCAAAATTTCCGACAAAATGATTTATTGGAAAATTGACAGATACAAAGAAAATAAAAGCCACAATCAAAAGGGAACAGTTCTGAGCCCAGGGTCAGAACTGGATGAACAAGGATCTGGCCTCTAGCAGCGTCTCCCCCAGTTCGCAAAGTCTGTCTTTGCAGGGCTTGTTTTTATACAGTTGTGAGCCGAAACTGCTGATGTTGAGATTCCCTTGTTTTTTCTGGTCTCCTTTCCATATTCATAGAGGTTCTTTCCTCTGTATCCTTCTGTTGAATGGATTTCCAGGAAGGGACAAGGGCTGGATTGGATTTTCAGGAACCTGGCATTGGGATGCATGCACCTGGCAATGCTGATAAGATCCATATCAGGGTGGATGGTCCTCTGATGGGTGTTGATCACTGGGTCGTTGGTTGAGCCGTCTTCTTTTGAGAACACATTTCCCTTTCTGGGGCTGTCCTCAGTGATTGCCTTGAGACATCCTCCTTGGCTTTTGTTGATGTCCTTGCAGTGGGTCTTTGCCAGGGCATGTCCAAATGCCAGTTCTCTGACCAGGATGATTTTATACTGTTTTACTTTTATAACCTGAATTCTACTACCATACCGGTGAGCTTTATTATCATATTAACTTTATAACATTAATTACTTCACCATATTTATAACATTAGCACTCTGAGTTCTTCAGTTGAGGCAGCAGGGACAGTGAAAACTGCCCTGAATCATCACGGGGGGAATGTGGGTATCTGTAGGGACTTCGGAGCAGAAGGGCACAAATGACTCAGCATCTTGGCTGTGGCAGAGGCTCGCAGCAATAGTTTAAATTTAGTGATGTTCCCTTCCTATTACTGGCTTGAGTGACGGCTGCCCGATAGAAGGGAGGAAGAGAGAGAGAACTGTTATGCCATAGATTGCCTAGAGAGAATGAAACCACCTGAGCAAAGTGCAAAAGGATGCTGGAGGTTAAACAGGACCTAGGTCTGCCAGGTGGAAGTTAGTGAAGCAGCGTGCAGTAGAAACAACTCTTGGTAATGACCACTATGAGAGCCTGGGCACTCAGTTAGGAGGAGTAAGTCTTAAGAATATTTTAAGCTTTGCCTGCAGAGCTCAGTCACTTCCAAAGCAGGTAGCAGGCAGAAGTCTGAGCCCAGAAAAGGAGCTCAGATGAAGGGGTGGCTCAGACTGAAAGGTGCAGTGTTTGAGTGTCCAAACACTCTGCCTGCTGAGCATCATGGTGTAGTGTCCCTTGGACAAAAGCTGCTAGCTCCTGATAATTGCTACGGCACTTCTAATGTCCAAATAGCTCCAAAAGTGCATTGACTGCCTCAAGAGCAGGGCTCCTGATCACTGACTGCCCTTGCAAATAAAATAAATCCTCATGTTGATGGTCAGGATGAGATCTAAAGAGCCTTTGGGAAGTTAAGAAATCCACAGCCAATGTTATGACCCATCAGCCGAGATGAATTGCTTCATCCGAGGTGTGAATGTCCCAGCACTTTGGAATTTTCACTGCTGAATCATTGTGTAAGGGAGGCATGACAGGGACTTTTCCCACCCGCAGGATTTGCCTCTTATCAGCCTCTTCCTTTCTCTGAAAAGCCAGGCTGAAGCCTCAGGTGTGCACACCCTTCTGCACCTAGGAGGCACCTCAGTGCATCACTGGAGAAGCTCCCAGCAATTGTTCAAACCATGAGCACCGACAGCCCGGTCTCTTACAGCACCTGGGCAGTTCCAGCGATGGTCAAGTGTTTGAATGTTTGAGAAGTGTGCACTGCTGGAATAATTAGGTGTTCTTGGTTTAGAAATGTGGTTTCTTGGTTTAGGAACATCATTTCTGCTATATACCTCTGCACAAAAAGCTGGGGACAAAACCCACTGGTTTCACACCATTTTGTATTCCAGAAAAAAGCCAATCCGGGTTCCTCCCATTCCACATCCCAATAAAATCCGGTCTGGGCTTTTGCTCCAACCGACTCCAGTCCGGACTCTGGGAAAATCCGGTCCGGGTTTTTCGCTCCAACCGACTTCGGTCCGGACTCCAGCCGGAATCCGGTCCGGGTTTTCGCTCCAACTGACTCCGGTCCGGACTCCGGGAAAATCCCATCCGGGTTTTCACTCCAACCAACTCCGGTCCGGACTCCGGGCGTGGACTCTGGGAACCCACTCGGTGGTGCCTTCCTGGGGTCCCGTCCCCCCTGGATCTCCGGGGCTCTCTCAAAGGACAGCAGGGACAGGGTCTGCAGGAGCAGGGAACACCTGGATGCTCCCGGGGCATTGCTCAGGTGTGCAGAGGGACACTCCCTGTGCCACAGGGCAGCGCAGGAGAGGGAGCAGCGCACCTGGGCAGGTGGGGTGCAAGGAAGATCCTTTTTCCTTCTTTTTTTGATTTCACCTTCCCAGTCCCATCCCCGTGCCTCTAGTCCCTCCCCAGTGCTCAGTCACATCCCAGTACCCCAGCGCCCTTCCCTCCCTACTGCATCCCAGTGGCCCCAGAAAAAAAGAGTGGTTTGATGGAAGAGGGGCTTACATTGAGGGGAAAACCTCCTTTTTCATGAGTGTATGTGTTTAAATTGGAGGGGATTCCCCGTTCCCCTGTGATTTTAATGGTAGCAATTAAAGGATAACTTGCCTTTTCCGCTATTTAAATTGAGGTAAAATCCCCCTTTTCCAACATTTTGTAGTATTTTAACAGAGGTGGAAAGGGCAGAAAAAGAGAGAGAAAATGGCGGGCAACATGAAGTGGAAAATGGTGGGAAATGTGAGGTTTAAAAGGATGAGAAATGTATAGGGAAAGGGTGGGAAATGTGAGGTAATTAACATTCATGCATTAATTATTTGGGAATTTATGAACACAACTGTACAACAAAGGAGAGATGCTGTCTTAATTTTTGAGAGAAAATCTGGAAGAATCAGTCCCAGAATGGAGGTTGTCAGGTCTGAAAGTTCAGTCTCGAAAAGAAGGTAACCTGGCTATTTCTACCCTGTCTTACTTTACATAGGCAGAATCTTCTTGAAAGGAATTCTGTATTAGCACTCATTAAAAAAAAAAAAATAGATTCTGAAATGAGCGAGGAGTATCACAAATGCATGTAGGAGAGCCTAATCAAAGAGCAAGACAATTATCTCGTTTGTTGCACAAAGGTGTTAATAAATTCCCAATTAATTTCTGCACGTGCAAGTGAGAGCAAGTCTTTTTACATTACTGGGAGTGGTGGGGCATTGCTACAGCTGATGATGTCTTACAGGATAATTTGCCTGTCATTTCTAGAATAAAACATGCCGCTATATGACCTTCCTAAATTTATGTTTACAGCATAGAGAAAAGCCGACTTAATTGTTGACACATGCAATAAATACAGTGCTGCAGAGACAATTCTGTGCTCACCAGGAACAAAATGTATTTTAAAATTACTCCCCATCATTCTCTTCTTCAAATGAGTCAGTCCCCACTTCTTCATAGTCCTTTTCCAGGGCAGCCAGGTCCTCTCGGGCCTCTGCAAACTCTCCCTCCTCCATGCCTTCACCCACATACCAGTGCACGAAAGCTCTCTTGGCGTACATCAGGTCAAACTTGTGGTCCAGCCTTGCCCAAGCCTCGGCGATGGCCGTGGTGTTGCTCAGCATGCAGACTGCCCGCTGCACTGGGGCTAGATCTCCACCAGGAACAACTGTGGGAGGCTGGTAGTTGATCCCAACCTGGAAACAGGAATGTGAGAGAAGCCTGTCAAACAGCAGGAGCAGGAGGCACTCAAAGAGCTGCAGAAATGTGAGTAAAGTTCCAGATGCTGGGGGAGAGAGGTGCCAGATGGCAAATGCGATTACAAATGTCAAAGAGCATGATACTCGCTTTAATATCTATACTTTTCTACTCTTTAATGTACACTGAGGAGTTTGTAGCTTTCTTAACAGCTACTCAATACTGAACATGGAGTTTCACCAAGATCTTCTGTAGAAACTAACATAAAAAGTTGGCTCCCAGTTGAAAGTTTTAGTTGCTGAAGGAGCTGTCTGTGTGACAAATGTTTTTCCACTGTCAATGTCTGTATTATTGTTGAAAATATGTTTCCCAACACTGCTGTGTAGCCAGTGGGGAGAGGCTGTATAATATTTCTAGGTTAACTAAGAGATTCCATAATATCAGTATTTCTTTTATTCATTTTATCAGTTTTGGTATTTACCCAACTTTAGATTGTGCCTCAGAGGCAACACTTATTGGCTGTTCTAAAGGTCAGGTCTGAAATTAGAATTTCTTTCAATTTTAACCCATACACACTTTGAATTTCCTCTTATTTAAAAATGTAAGAGCCTGTGTCAATGGGATGTCCAAAGGAGAAAACACATTTTATATAAATGCATCCTTTTTATGTTCATTGAGAAATATCTATATTTCCGCATGTTCAGGGGGAAATAGGAGAAACAGACGAGATAGAAAACTTTAAATACAAGTTTTCTACTAGACTGCATCTGCCCTTTAAGCACCAAAGAGAAGCCCGTGGCAGGGTGCACCATTAAAATGTGGATTTCTTATCTTCTTTTCTTCGTGTTAGAGCCAGGATTAATACATGGGAGTCACAGTTTTGTGTCTGAGCTCAGTGTTTATTAATTCTTATCTACAGTAGAGCCTCATGAGCTGTGAGCTCTAACTAACGAGGTAGAAAATGGAGCACCTCTAACTCTTTCCAAGGTTATTTAAGTGCTAATTACCCAATAATGAGATGACATCAATATTATTTATACTTTTGACCCAATAACTGACCACCCAAGGCCCACAATTACAACCTTTTTCATCCAATTAGAAAAAAAACACCCCAAACTAAGAGGAAGGTGAAGAAGAAGGACTTGGACAATGCCTCAAATCCTCCATATTGCTTCACATATATTACTATATACTAAAACCTTAAATCCTAAGTTTTTCACCCTGTGATATCACACAGTTCTATTCAAAGCACCACAAGCCCAGTGCCATCTCTCAGTTTGGGGAGCCTGTTCCACGGCCTCAGGCCAAATGCAGTGCCTGCTTGATGGTCAGTGCCTTTTAGCACAGAAAGCCTGAAAATCCTCAGCCTCCAGAATTCCAACATCCCTACTCACCTTGAAGCCTGTTGGGCACCAGTCCACAAACTGGATGGTTCTCTTGGTCTTGATGGCGGCGATGGCGACGTTGACGTCCTTGGGCACCACGTCCCCGCGGTAGAGCATGCAGCAGGCCATGTACTTGCCGTGCCGCGGGTCACACTTCACCATCTGGTTGTTGGGCTCGAAGCAGGCGTTGGTGATCTCGGCCACCGAGAGCTGCTCGTGGTGCGCCCTGTCGGAGGAGATGATGGGCGCGTAGGTCACCAGCGGGAAGTGGATGCGCGGGTAGGGCACCAGGTTGGTCTGGAACTCGGTCAGGTCCACGTTGAGGGCGCCGTCGAAGCGCAGCGAGGCCGTGATGGAGGACACGATCTGGCTGATGAGGCGGTTCAGGTTGGTGTAGGTGGGGCGCTCGATGTCCAGGTTGCGGCGGCAGATGTCGTAGATGGCCTCGTTGTCCACCATGAAGGCGCAGTCCGAGTGCTCCAGCGTGGTGTGCGTGGTCAGGATGGAGTTGTAGGGCTCCACCACGGCCGTGGACACCTGGGGGGCTGGGTAGATGGCAAACTCCAGTTTGGACTTCTTTCCATAATCCACGGAGAGGCGTTCCATCAGCAAGGAGGTAAATCCAGAGCCGGTGCCGCCACCAAAGCTGTGGAAGATCAGGAATCCTTGCAGCCCAGAACAGGCATCAGTCTAGAAAGCAAAAGAGAAAGTGAAACAGCAGTGGCTGAAAAAGGTGGAAAAGGCATTCCTATGTAAGTTTATCCTGAGCTGAAGGAGCAGCCATAGGCAGCATAAATGAAAAGATTTCATGTCAGGTTCTCCTGGGAAAGGGCTGGTGACAATTCCAACCTTTGCTTTCCCCACTGTCTCAACATATGACATAGGGATCTGTCCTTACTCTCTCCTTGAACTTCACACTGCGCTGTTATTCCTGCTGAAACCAGCAATGTACAACTGTATAATCCACCCTTCAGTATCAGGGCTGTAGGCCTGTGCTAACAATTAAAAATTACATATTCAGAACCACTTTATAAAAATGCCTGGAGGCATGCAGCTGGGAAGTGAACTACTGGCCTTCTCTCTTCTCTACCATGTCTAAGATATCATCTGTATGACTTCTAATCTCTTTTCTGGTATCATTTGCAATTAACAAGCTGTTAGTTCTGCCCTTCTTTCTTCTGCAGAGTCCAAACTGCTGTTTCAAAAGCACTGGGATTTACCAGCTTACGGACACGATCCAGCACCATATCAATGCTTTCCTTGCCAATGGTGTAGTGGCCACGGGCATAGTTATTGGCCGCATCTTCCTTCCCAGTGATCAGCTGTTCTGGATGAAAAAGCTCCCGGAAGGTGCCAGCCCGTACTTCATCTGAAGAAAAAAAGAGAAATTGTAAGAATATGCTCCAGTGCCAACAAATTCTGGTCGTTGTTGGCATCCATGCATGCTCTCAGTCACAGGAGCTCATGATGCCAAAAGACAGATGCTGAGGAGAAGGGAAATGTCTCCAGATCATTTTTTCATTGTTGTATCCGATTGATTTATGCTGCATCTTCAGTCCAGCCACGTATCTTCTCGTGAGCTTGTTGGTGACAAGTACAGCCTGCATCCACAAGTCCCCAGAAAAAAAAGTGTGAAGAAATTCAAGTGTCCCAATTTTTAGACATTCTATTATTGGAGGGAAGCAGTCAGGTTCCCACTTTGAATCCAAACTGAAGAAAAGCAGACTTTGAATGTCCAAAAAATTCCTAATAAACAAACCCAAAAGTTAAATGTTGGTGCAAAGAGAAGTTGTACACACCACGTTGTCTTAGTTTGAAAGACAGGTATCTGCCAAGGAGGAGGCAGGACCTCCTTAGGAAATGTGGAATTCAAATCCCTTCCCTCCAAATTATTATAATTTAGGAAATTAAAGGGGCTTTCAGGCAGAGTTATGGGGATAGGGATAACAGTTCTTTACTAGTATTTGCAAAAATGCAAACAAACAATAACAATTACAGCAATAATACTGAACAGAACCAGGCAAGACCTCGAGGGGTTTTGTTCTCACAAAGCTCGGGGCAGTCTGATCTCACTGAAAACACCAGGCTGGAATGGTGGAACAATCCCGGGCCGCTGGGTGAGAGAAGAAAGCTCTGCAGTGGTGGCTGGAGCGGCAGGGATGTCCCAGCAGGGGAGGGGACACAGTGCCGAAGAAAAACCTCAAAGCAGTGCTGAGGAAACGGCGGCGGCAGGACAGGGTCGGCCCAACAGGGCAGGAGAAGATGGACTCAGCTGTTCTGGAGCTCAGGAGCCGATGATGGCAGACTTTCTCAGGACCGGAGCCAGTGGAGACAAAGGAGAATCCTCCTGCAGCAGCAGCCAGACCTACCCTCTCTGATGCCAGGAGCAAGAGAAAAGCAACTGCCCCCCACCCGTCCTTTCCTGTCTTGGCCAAGCACCCATAAGCACCCAGCAATTAGTTCCCTAGCAACCCAATGGGAAAAAATTCCACAAGCAAAAGGAAACAAATCCAACCCCCAACACAAGTTTACCAGCTATTAAACTGCTGGGGATCCTCCTGATCCTATTTGTAACATCTGTGACAGAATCTGGCATCCTGTGTCACAAGGAAATTAATTTCAGGCTGCCTGGTAGTAGGGCTGGTTTGAGCAGTGGTGGCACACCATGGTGCTGTGAGGGAAAGCAATCTCATCTGCATTTTGCAGGTTCATTTTATACTGACCTACCACAGTTGGCTCCAAGTCCACCATGACTGCCCGTGGCACGTGCTTCCCAGTGGCTGTTTCATTGAAAAATGTGGTGAAAGAGTCATCAGAGCTGGGTTTGTCTTGCAGGTCCTTGAAGGAGCCGTCGGGCTGAATGCCGTGCTCCAGGCAGAAGAGTTCCCAGCACGCATTTCCTATCTGCACCCCAGCCTGGCCAACGTGAACAGAGATGCACTCACGCTGAGGGCAGAGAGAAGAGGCAGGGTCAGAAAAACCAGTGTACCTTAGCCCTCTTTATTCCTGCTGGTTACATTTCCCCAGTGTATTGCCTTTCCAGAAAATCAGTGAATTGTCACTGTCAGCTGTTCATTTGGTTGTTCAGCCCTGTGACCACAATGAGACTGCACGTGCCAGATACTGGGACAGTTCTTTAAAAAACTGAGATCTGTGTGCTGTACTGTAGTAGCATATTAAAACAGGAAAAATTAATTTCAATTACACAAACCCCACCTTTCTTCCTGGATTGGCCCTGCTGAGGAGCACGTCCCAGTTTAGTTTATTTTTACTCCTGGCTGGAACATGACACAGCCATGTGGCATCCTTCACCCTTACATAACCCAAGGCAGGTGATATCTTTTGATCCTTCTACCCTCTGATAGCAGGCTAGCTGCTTTCACCTAAGGAAGTTATTTCAGATTTTCTTGGTCGAAACAAATGTTCCTTCCAGCTCCCGAGCAGCCATTAATTTTACATCACCATTGCTTGTCAGGCAGTATCATTGCAGTACAGTGTATTTGTATGATTTCCAGCGTTGTTTCTGTGGCAGCCAGGAAGAGAAAACTGTGTAACACCAGGCTAAAGTAGGCAGCTGTCAATTGCTCCAAAATCCTGTACACTTAAAAGTACAGGAGCATGAAGGCCCTGGTGCTGGATTTCATAAGTTCACAAGCAGAATTATAAAGCAAGTATTTCTGGGTTAGTCCCAACAATTGCAACACTGGGTGTAGCAAAAGGCATTTTTTGAGGGGAGGGTGGTTTCAGGCATGTGGATTTTTTCAGATTTGGTTTCTGCTTTGGAGCAAGTAAAGCTGCCTGAGCTCTGGTTTTGTGATCCCCAGGGCCTTGTCTATACTAGGGAGTAAAAAAAAGGTCATAGTACTGAACACTGGCCTGTGATCTCCTGTGCTGATTGATAATTCAAACAAACACAGTTTTGGCTTGGGCCAGTTAATATTTTTCCAGACAATGCTTGGGCACCATGCAGAAAACAACTCATTGTCAAGAATGGTTTGCAGAGAGCAGCTCACTGACCACTGCCAGGCTGTGGAGAGGGAAGGAGAATTGAGATGCTCAGCTATGAAGCAGGCCTGGCTTTAAGGGCAGAGGACTGTCCTCATTAATTCTTGGTTTGTAATATTACATTTAGACATAACCAATGGCACTATCAGATTTGACCAGGTAATTTTTTTCTTTTTAATTAAATTCTGTAACTGCTTACCCAGCAGAATCATTCTGTGACCTGAGAGTGAAATGTATCCTCCCTAAAAACTAAATTTTCAGTCACAATGTGTGACCAGCAACACCTCTGGAGCAGTGTTTTCTTCACAAATTGACATATATTTGTGTTTAAGAAACATAACTGAAGACATCTTTTTTCAGAAGCAACTAGAATTTCCAAAGTGATCGCTGCCCCAGTTAGTCATCCCCAGAAGTTCAAATGAACATGAAAGCTCAATTTGAATCTTTCATTTGATGAAATAAATTATTTCTCTTCAGTACTCGCTGCTGCTAACTCTGCAAATGCATGTGCTCTCGAGTGTACTTGCACAACCCTGTTTTTCTCAACTGAGTTGTGCAAAAGTCTCTGAGTTGTTTGAGTGACAATGGGGCTTCATCAGTGAGTGTGTTGCAATCTGGAGGATTACACAGGAGACACCAAAGGCATATTTGGGCTTGGAGAATTCAATTAATCCTGACTTTTCACAGGGCAGGCTCCTGCCTTTTCTTTCAAATCCCAGAGTGAACCTGTGAGGCTGGCAGTGAGAAAAATAAGGGTTTCTTGTCTCTTCAAACACAGCAATGAGGCTGGCTGGCTTTTAAAAAGAATATCTTCTGAAGCAAAACTACAATTACAAGTCAAGCAATATTTTAAACCTAAAGAGTTGCTTTGCTCTCTTATTCAGGTCTGTAGAGGAATTGGTCTGGTTTTTTCACAGATAGAAGAAGTGAATGCTGCCTTAGGAAGTTAATATTGTAAAGCTTCATATAGGCTTATAGTTAAAGACTTTTCAGACTGAGTTTTCAGCTGCACTAGTTTGAAACCATATCTCAACGCTGCTTTTTGAGCCATTTCATCTTCTCCTACCCCAGCAGTAATTAGGAAATATTCTGCCAAAGAGAGAAGACAGTGAAAAAGGGGTTTCTGATTTTGTATAGTAAACAGCATTAAAATAGAGGCCATACTTTTAGTAGGGAGGAGAGTGGGCCTTCTTCAGCAACACAGTCAGAGTAAACTGATCTTTATGTGATATTTTAATTTGGAGCCCATTCCAAACTCATGTTTCACATCCCACCACTAATGTACCAGGACAGGTCTAACAAAGAAAGAGTAGAAAGGACCAGATCCTTTGTGAAACTAAACCTGGGACTGCTTTGACTCTTAAAAAAACCAGCTAATACCTGGCTCCAGGATTTACTGCAAAAGGCAGACTTTAGACTTCCAGCTGTTCCACAAACACGCTCCCTTCCCTACGTCTGGGAAGCCTGTGGAAGTATTTTGCCTGTGAGATGAGCTGGCACTGTTGTACCATAGTTCTTCTTCTGCACCAAAATTAGACTCAGTGCTAGAGATATACTGGGGTACAAGGTGAAATGGATTTTTTACATTCTAAGAGGTTTTGAGAGATTTCTACAAATTTATAACAACCCCCCGACACTTTAAAAAAAGGGCATTTTTTCACTTGCTTAAATGCACATGCATACAAAAGAATTCATGGACTCCAGAAACACACATGCATACCCTGTATAGCTATGGACAGTACAGCCATTGGAGCTAAATTAATTTAAAACAGACACAAAGGTAAATAACCTTTTTTGGTTTATTTCTAAAAAAAATTACCTCGTATGAAAATGAACTGGTGTTGAGAAAATGTGGTCACAACAGAAAGTACCAAACAGCTAAGACTAATCAATACACATCTAATTTATCTTATTCCACTAATTAGGGACTCTCTGAAGAAAACCTAATGCTGTAATGCTTCAGTGAGATTTTCTGCACTCCTTTCCCACCTTCTTACGAGGTAAGTGGTGCGTGAGATCGGGGTTCTGTGACAAAAGCTACTGATAACAGCAGCAAACCCTGCAGCCTTCCCACCCCCACGGCCCTCCCCACGTGCCCAGTGCTCGCACATCCCCCTTACCATGGTGTCTGCAGAGCCTTTCCCCCTGAGGGGTCACTGTGGCAGGTCTGCGCAGGAGCCTGGCTCTGGCTGCAGCGCTGAGGCACCTGCTGCCGCGCTTCAGCGTCACAGCGCCGGGGGAGAGGTCACCCTGCTCCTGCAGCACCCTCCTGGGCAAATCCACCCCACAGGCAGGGCTCACAGGCACCCCAGGCCTCAGCCCAGTGCAGCCAGGGCTTGGTAATCTGCAGCGTGGCCACTGTGCTTTCGCACTCCTCAGGATTTTACATCGCACGCACCACCCCAGTGCCCTGGTCTGCCAACACGTACTTCTGTAGATGAAAATCACACCCCAATTCCAGTGCAGGAGGCATAAGAGGGCAAATGAATGGAGAAGGATAGAAGAAAAACAAAAATAGAGATCTGGAAAGTAAACATAAATACCATTCTTAAGTGTGCTCTACTAGTGCTTTTAAATTATCTGCTGGCTTCTCTAACATTTCAATTAGAAACACTTCAACATTTCAATTTACCTTCTATTATTTCTCTTTCCATGTGCAGTCATCCAGGCTGTCAGCAGTACAGACTCTCACCTCTCTGCCCAAACACAGAAAGAAATTTGATTTTTATTGCAGTGTTTATTGCAGGACAGATCTGGAGGCATCACCCCAACATTCTGACACCAAATTAGTGCAGTCACCTCCACCACTTTGCTCCTTCTGCAGTGGAAAGCAGCAGCTTCTCTCAGTAGAGAAATCCTTGTGTTTGCAACCCCTAGGTAACAAAGAGCAAGGCACACTTGAATCCTGAATTGCTTGCATCTGCATTATGTATCCCCAGACTTTATAAATGTACTGTTTATGACAATGTTTAATCAGCAGACATTAAATAGACAATTCCTAAAATGTAGCTTAGTCTACTCTGACATGATATTAATAGATTGTTCTGCCACTGTTGGCAACCAGCATAGAAGAATCTTCTTTAACACCTACATTTCAACAGTGAGAAATTGTTCATACTGGTTTTTATAAACTCACTTTGGTATACTTTCTTTTTGCTGTTCTTTACATAAACCTGCAAATCATTACTCTTTGGTTTTGGCTGGGAAAAGCTACAGAGTCATAATTTCTGGAGCCATAATTGTTTTTTAACAAAGAATTTCCATGATAATTTCCATCTGCTGCTTTGTTTAAGCTTAATCTCAGAGTTCTTCAGAAAACCATCAGATTGTTGCTTTGAGACTGAGGAATAGCCTCACATTTTCCCACCTCTGCAAATGGCATATTTGAATAATCTAGAATCAGAAGTACTGTTGGACTGGTTTAACCCCAGCTGGCCCCTGAGCACTGAATCAGAAGAGAGAACCTGGGCTGAGGTACAGTTTAACACACAAAGCAAAAGTTGTGCACACCAGCAAAGCAAACCAAGGAGTGGATTCACCCTTCCCGTGGGCAGGCAGGTGTTCAGCCACGAGCAGGACACAGAGCTCCTCCCTGGCTCAGGAGGACAAACAGCAGCACTCTCAATGTCCTCCCCTTCCCCTTCTTCCCCCAGCTCAGTGTGCTGGGCAAATATGCTGGGATTGAAATCCTCCAAGAGGCAAATGAAGGACAGTTAAATGCTTTTTCTCCTCTACTGCATGTACATCACTCCCTCCCTACAGGTTGGCTACCAACATCATGGATTATTTTAGAACATTATTAGGCCATTTTACAATCCAATGCACTCTTAGTGAGTTCTTAGGTGATCACACAAAATCCTCTTTTCCTTTTAATTCGGGATGTGTAAGTCTTTGCATATCCCATATATTGTAATACCTTCCTCAGAAAGTGAATGAAGATTTAAACACTTTCCTTGTGTTCCCTGTGTAACTATTTCCTGTTAGTCTGTTGCCACCTGCTGGGAGAACCACCAGCTCTTATTTCAGGATTTCTGAACTTCCCAACTCTAGTAATTAAGTACCTGTACACTGATAAAATACTGGTTTTCAGGCATTACCCCTGAAACAGAGAACTGTGCTATGTATTTTTACTTTTTATTTGCAGAGTTTTCTCCCATAATACAGTAAGATCAGAACTGTAATTAGTTCTAATATAAAGATGAATACTTCATTCTTGGTAATATTGGTCTTGCCCATCCCAAAATGCAGGCTTACACCCTACCAACATCACCAGTGGATTAGATCTCATCAGATTCACACTGAAGACATTATCTACTTAATTCAAATACACTGAAACAATGAATCAATGTGAGAAAATTCTGGAAAACTTTGATATACTTTGTGGTGTATCAATACAATAAACACCATTTTTTTCATGTACTCAATCACAGCACAAAGAAGCAACTCTACAAATAGGTAAATCAGTAGTCACTTTATTATAAAAATTAGATACTGTAGTTTTAGTGCTAATTGCAAAAAGACCCCTGATACCTTATTTCAGCCTTCTTGCTCTCTCATGAGGAATTAAAAACAATATAAATTCTAAATCAGTAGTTCTCCAATAAAGTCAAGGTTACCAACCTTCACTTAAAATAAAGTTGAGTGTTAAAAGTCGTGGTAAATGACACTTAACAGCATTCTAAAAACCATCTATGGCCTGCTGAAACCACTGGTCCAAAGCAACCTCCAAAACAGCATCTCTGCCATCCAACTAAGAATGATGCCAGAAGACTACAGCAGAAATGTTCATTACTAACAGTCACTTTGATAAGAATTTGACCTGACTTCAGAGTGAAGTTTGCCATTTCATGAACTGGCTTACAAAGGACTTAACCTGAGGCCTTGCAAAGCAGGGGGGCAGAAGACTCCTCCTGGTCATTTCTTGGAAGAGCTCAACTCCAGACAGCTTCTGTGTTTCATTCTGATGTTACATCAAGTGTTGGTTTCAGTACTGTAATTACACTTACAGCTGGATTACAGGAACTATTTAGCAATAGCAAAGGCTGCTCTTTCCTGTGTGTGCAGAGTATGTAAGAAATTACTTTTTTACATGGAAAAGCTATGTGCTACTGGTAGAGTAGAATCCTGGCAGAGACAAAAACATTGGGGAGGGATATGGGATTGGTTTGGGTTTTAAAAACTCTTGAGACAACTAGGAAAGGTCATTACTGCACTCATGAATAACCTGCCTGTCTGACAATAATGCTGGAGTGGAGCTCTTTTTGGGGCTAATTTAAGGTGAAACAGACAATTATTTTTAGTTGTGAAGATGAGACTCTTTTCAAAGTGTCCCAGTAGGAAGCAAAGCAACAGATCCCACACAGTCTGAGGGTACCAACACCATCTGTGTGGAATAAAGAGGAATAAAGAGCCAGCACCTTGGAGCATGGATATTGCTAGAGACAAAGGGCACTGCTGCTCTAAGACACCACACTGGCTCTGCACTGCCTGCCCCTCAGGGCTTTGCTGTGGTCCCACCAAAAAGCTGCTCTGACATTTTGTAGTTTGGGCTGACACCAGTGAGTTTTGGCACTGGTGCTGGGATGACAGAGGCCAATTTGTCTGTGGCCTCTCACCTTTAACTTGTCCCTTTCAGCACACAACAGTGTGAAGCAGTGTTTTGTTAGGTCAGTGCTCCCTCCTTGGAATTTACCTCGTGTTCAATTGATGACAGAGGGATGAATGGATGGAGGAGAAATGAATGTTTTACCCCAAATCTCCAACTTCTGCCCAAGTGGTCAGAAATGGAGCTGGTGTGGTGACAGTCCTGCAGATGTACAATTTTCTTGCCACTGATCTGAGGAAGAGCTTGTGATGTCAGAGAAGTTTCTCTTTCTATAAAAAATAAACTTTTGTTCTAAATGACAGAGCATTGCTAAATGACTCCCATCTAAGCCAGGACTTTGGATACTGGGGACTTGGGGAGCAATTCTAGATATACAGAGAGACTTTTTGACATCTACATAAACAAAGCAAGAGGTAGGGAAAGAGTAAAACAAAGCAACAACTTCAGTTGTTCAACTAGATAATAACATAGAATATAATTTAAAAAAATAAATCTATTTCCTTACCACCACCACCACCAAGTGCTTCTAAGAATGACTATGTATCAGGCAAGCACTAAGTGCAGAGATTTGCATTTAAGACAATAATCTCTGTGGCCCACCACCTCATCTTTCTGGCTGAAATATGACTAAAATCCAGTGTGCCTGTCCAAAGAGGCATCAGTCACAAGAGAAACCATGGCTTTCAAAATGCAATAGGCTTTACTTTCTCCTGTGTTTTTCTTCCAGGTGCTTGTCCTAAATGCCATGCTGCAGGAACTGGGCTTTTCAGATGTCTTCAGGCAAAGCAGAATATTCCCAAAATCACTGGTACTCTGTTCCTTTTAGGGTCATGCTTCCAGGAACACTATTGCACTTGTTCAGAGAACTGCTCAGCATGTGCAAGGATGAGAACTTCTTCCATAGTTCATAACTGGCTACACAACCCTCTCTGAAGAGACACATCCAAACCAAAGTGTTTGAAAAGGAGGATTCTTGTTGAGTTGTAGCTATGGAAGGAATGGCTTTACCCCAGTGTTGGACAGGACCAAGCAAAACGTCAGGAATACTCGCTGTGGCTTCAGAGTTCATACACCACCATTCCCTGTCTGAAGAAATTCCAGAAGTGCACAGGTGGTCATCTCAGATTTCAACAGTCCCTGAAGAGCCTGGTAACATCCCCAAGACCAGGTGACACTTGGAGGAAGGTGACAAGTGGAGGAAGACACTTAGTCTCCAATTGGAGGCCTATGGATTGGAGAAAGCACGGCTGCCCAAGCCTGGCGGAAGAGCTGCACCAGTTTGTAAATGAACGGCAGCGATGTGGGAGAAGCTGCAAAGCAGAAGAAAAAGGTAAAACTAACTTAGTAAAACTAACTAAGTAAAACTAACATCTAAGTATATTAAAAAAGAACTACTCCCAACGAGAGTTAATAAAAACCTAGTTCTCTTCCTTTCTTCGATGAGGAAAATGCTGAGTCTAGGAGAGCTCTGCCTGCCTCTCACAGTCTGTACCTTGTCTGCTGGAAAGAGTTTTCAGAAAACTGGCATTTGTGGAGCTTCATCTTTCTATGTGCACTGCAACTGGAAACATTACACACACTAAGTTCCTAGTCACCCAGGTTTTGTGCCTCCCTGAGACATTTGGACAGACCAAATTTATTACAAGCAACTCACTTCTTCTCCATAACCATAAAGGGATTTGAAAAATTGGAACTCTTAATCCTGTACCTGGGTCTAATCTCACCACCACCAGGTACAGCAAAAAAGTAGCCAAGAGCATCTTCTTGTAAGGAAGTAAATAGAAGTGGTTTGACATGGACCTCAGTGCTCTACGTAGCAGAGTGAACATTGTCAGGAGCTTTTGGGACAGCACTCCTGGAAAACAAGAACAGAAAGGCTGTTAGGGCTAAGTAAAGTTTAAAAAGTAATCACACACATATAGACAATAAGAAACTAAGATACTGGAAGTCTGATTGCATGAGACTTGGGTTTGGTTTGGGTTTCTATATAACAGGGAACAGAGAAACAGTACAATTTTGTAATACACTTCATTATGCTTCTTTTTTAGGCATCTACTTTACTACAATATGATTTTATACCATAGTAGTGCCAACTTCTGTCCCAGGAGAAAACATCAAATGATTTACAGTTCTGGAGGAGAAGCAGTACTTTAAATGCTAGACAGGCATTGTTCTACTTGGACTCAACTGTAAATGGAAATGAAACAAACTATACACAGAGCCAACAAAACGTATCCTTAAAGGATTGCCAGGTAGTCTTAGTTTTCCTTTTTTATCTTAAAAACAACCCCAAAACCTCCACAGTGCTTTTGATCCTTAATTGTCATCTCCTGATGTTGGCAGAGACTAAAGGCATCACTAAGTCTTTTATTTGCTGCAGTGATGCACAAGGGCACTTCCTCAACAGCCTGTTTCTCACAGCAATATTCTTAACACTTAGTTAACACTTGCCAGAAAGTGACCAACTAGAAATGAAACTGTAAAAAAGGAGCAGGAACAAGAGAGGGAAAGCCCACCCAGCAGAGTTTCTGTGGCTGGTTCCTGCTGCTCCTCGGCGGCCGAGTGCGTCGGTTGCGCCTGAGTCCAGCGGCCGCGGCTCTCGCGGACGGTGCCGAGCAGAGCCAGCTGCTGCTGCCTGTCCAGCACAGCACAGCCCTGCACCAGCTCCTCTGCCCCCTCAAAGCGCCCCAGAGGCAGCAGCACCTGCGCCAGGTACAGCTCCAGCAGCCACCCCAGCTCGGGGAGCCTCTGGTTGGCCTGGGCTCGCAGCCAGCTGCTGCCCACCTCCAGCATCACCTGCGGCTCGCCCACTTTGCTGTACAGCAGGATGCTGAAAGGCAAAGGGAGAAGTGTGAGAAACGCCTTCCAGCATCACCTGCAGCCCGCCCACTCTGCTGTACAGCAGGATGCTGAAAGGCAAAGGGAGAAGTGTGAGAAAAGCCTGGCATCACTGACAGCTACTATCCACAAGCAGCTCTAGTGAAGGTATGAATCAGGTCTACATCAAAACACAGAGAGGATTCTGAGGCAGGCAACAGGTGCAGCTATTGATGTTACTCTCTCAGCATCACTCCTTTTGGACTTGATCACCATGAAGCAATCTTGCAGGCAGGCTCCAGCACACACAGGTCAAGAACAGGCCTGTCCCAGATCTCACTTACACCATGCAAAGTGAAAATGTCTCGTAATACCCAAGCCTGGCCTGCAGTTAAACCTAATGCACACCCAGTGTGTATCTGACAGCAATAGACAGAAACTCACCACAGCTCCAGAACTTTTGGAGGCAGATGTTCAGGGACATGGTAATACTGTAGGACCCAAGACAGAACTTCTCTCCACCGGTTCATCTCGGCCAGCGCCTGAATCCCCACAACACAAAGGGAGCATTTCACTTCTGCAAAACTGGTGAGGAACAGACACCTCAATAAGTGCTTCTTACAACCCCATTATCCCCTTGCATCCCTTCCAGTGAGCTTCAGTGCAGCCCAGGCACCCCACAGCTCACTCTCCTTCTCCTCTACTTGCCCCCTATAAAAAGGCCAGCTCGACCTCCGAGGATTATGCACTGTGTATCTCTGAGAGAACGAAGGGGAGGCTCCTGGGCACCCCACTAGCCTCAAACACGCACAGATGAAACGTGTTAATATCGACAGGGATAAAAGAACCCCCAAAGCAGGGCGGGCATGGCCTGAAGTTGAAGCCAGCCCGGCGCTGACGCGACACCGAGCAGCTTCCCGGGGCCCCCGCGTCCCCTCCGCAGGCTGGCAGCGCTCGCACCTCTCGTGGCCGGGGCCGGGTTCGGGGCCGGGGCCGGGGCCCAGGCTGTCGCAGCCCGCCTCGCACCGCTCCACGGCGGCGGCGAAGTCGCGGTGCAGCACCAGCAGATCGGCCGCCTCCTCCAGCAGCGCGGCCGCCTGCGCCGGCCCCGGGGCCCAGGGGGGCGGCTCGGCCCGCATGCTGCCGGCGGGAGGGCTCTCCCCGGCCCCGCACGGCTCCGGAGCTGCCTCCGGCCGCGGCTCCAGCGCCGCCACCGCCCCCGCCGGGGCCCGGCTCCGCTCGGCTCGGGCAGGCACCGGAAAGCCGGGACGGAGCCTCCCGGCAGCGGAAGGGCCGCCCCGGCAGCACCCCCGGCCCCGCGGGCCGCCGGGACGTGTAGTCACTGCTGCGGGAGGCGCCGAGCGCTGCCCCGGGGCTGGAGCATCCCTTACGGGGAAAGGCTGAGGGAACTGCGTCTGTTCAGACGATTGAGAGGGAACTGCTTTAATGTGCATAAATACCTAAAGGGAGGTGCTAAGGAGATAAAGGCAGGCTCTGCTCTGTGGAACCAAGCAATAGGACGGGCAGAAGCTGTTCCACCTGGACGGGGGGAAGAACTTCTTTCCTGTGTGGTGACCATGCACTGAAACAGATTACCCAGAGAAGTGTGGAGTCTCCCTTTACAGAGATATTCCAGAATCGCCCGGATGCAATCCCGTGTGCTCTGCAATGACCCTGACTGAGCAGGGAGGTGGGAGCAGATGAGCCCCCGTGGTTCCTTCCAGCTGGCCCCTGCTGTGACCCTGCGGGGATCAGCGGCGCCAAGCGGGCTCTGCGGGCGCTCCGAGCGGCTGTGGCACCGGCATCGGTGCCCGTCCCTGCCAAAACGCGCTTCCTTCCTCTCCTCCCTCGTGTGGCTGCCGAGGGAAAGGGGCCCAGCGGGCGCTGCCCGCCTCGGCTGTTCTCCCCGCGGCCGCCGGGAGTCAGCCCAGCCCCGAGAGTGTCCCCGGAGCCGGGGAAGGGGCTCGGCGCGGAGAACGGGAGAGCGCTCCCCGCAGCACCGCCGGGGATGGATGCTCTCCGCTCCCGGCCGCCTCCTCCCAACTCCGGGCACCTCTCCTCAAGCACCCCGCGCCCGCAGTTCCAAGCACATTACGCTGTTAATGGAATTCGGGCGTAATAACAGCGTCTCCAGCAGTCCCCGGCAGGCAGCGATTCGCATTCTCCTTCGGTTGTTGTTTAAAAACATCAGGGTGTCTTGGTTACAAGGTAATTACGGCAGTCAGTGCAAACGCTCTTCAAAAAGGGAGCTCTACAGGACCGACAGGATTGATTTATCTTGCGACCTTTTTAAACAACTGACACATTTATCTGTCCCCCCACTATGATTATTTAATTTAAAATCGAATGGGCTAATACAAAACATGCTAAAGAGTGAAACACACCTTTTAAACACATCTTTTAAACGGGATTCTCTATGGCATTTCAGTGTGGCGAATATGATTAAAAACTTGATCGGAGCTCTCTTTTTCTCGGTAGCTGTTTCCAGGAGGCAGGACCATGCACCTGCCCCTCTGGGCAGCAGCAGCAGCACTCTGCAGTAGCAGCTTTTACACAGCACACCGCTGGTAACTGTGGAAGAGGCTCCTGAAGGATTCGGGCTGGCTAAGGTGAAACCACAGCACAGAGGCACGTGAAAGGAAGGGCCCAGGAAGCAAAGGCAGAGGTGAAGGCGTTTCAGACTTCTGTTTCTGTTGCTCGGCGCTTGCAATTGGGAAAACAGCATTCCTTTTTGGGAACTACAAGTCCCAAAGTGCACTGTGGGAAGAACGTGCCTCGTACCAGCTAATGCCCAGCACAAATTCCCAAATATGGAGAAGGAATCAAGTTTGAAAAAGACTCCCACTGCCTGGATGCTCCTCACTGAGACGCAGAAAAGGAGTGAGACAGCACAAAAACAAGGTGAGTTTGCCTTATTCAAAGATGCTGTTCAAGGATTTCTTTCATGGGGAGCAGCCAGTAATGTTCTGTCCCACAGAAGGGCAGCCCAGCATTGCTCTGGTGATGTTTGCAGTAGGTGTTGTGGTCACGGGACCGGGCTGTTGTTTCAGGTGGGGAGCGAGCAGCAGGAGCAGCTCGGCTGCGGGGTGACTCAGATCCTGTTTCCCTGCAGATGTGCCTGGTGAATAAAGTCCCATGGAAAGACGGTGAGCTGCAACATGGATGCAGTTGTGCTAGAGGCTGGGAAGGCTCAGGGGGAGGTGGGAGTTGCTCTGAACAGCGGCTCTGTATGAGTTGCAGTGCGTGGTTGTGTAAGAAGCCGAGGTGGACAAGCAGCCTTGTAATAACAATAATTATAGGTTAAATCAATTTCTCTGTAAGGCATGGTAGAATGTTTTTGTACTTCACCCCTCCTCCTAGAGGGGACAGTGTGGTGCCTTGAAGGCCAAACCTCTTGCAGCTCTCTGACCTGCAAGTAACACTCAGTAACAGGATTGTTTAACTCCAGGCCAGGAACAATTACCTATTTTACCAGCAATTTGTTAACAAGAAAAATGAAAATCGTTCTGAAATGCAACCATCTTCGTGGAGATAGATGCTCGAGCTGCGCTGCGGGGCACACGCGAAGCCTCTGCGGCTGACCTGGCCACGGGCAGCAGCAGCTCCTGCCTCTGTTCCTGTGCCTGGCGGTCAGGCAGGCTCCTGGTGCAGCTCAGATGCTGTGTGCGGACACTCTGCTGCCGGGTGACGTCAAGTGCAGCTGGTCCAGCCTGGTCATCCCAGCAGCCTCCTCCTGCTATGTAGGGTCATGGAGCGGTGCAGCCGGCACGGCACAGCCCTGCAGTGTAGCACTGCAGCCCAGCCCGGGAGGGGAGCCTGAGACTCTTCGGGCAGCTGAGCCCGACTGTCACATGGATACTTGTTGCCAAATAAGAATGATGCTGTTTTTCCATCTTTCCTTGAATGGGAGCAGCTTAAATTGTCTTAAAGCTGAAAGGGTTCCTCTTGTAGTTGGATCAGCTACAAGGCAGGGTAATCTATCCTACTACACAAGCACTGGAGGAGAGCAGCTGTTTGCCTGTGCTCCTGGATAACAGTTTCTAGTCACCAGAAAAGCTAAAGTTAAATGAACTTGCTGCCAGTGACAGGTGGTATGAGGGAGTACAAGTAGGTTTTGTGTCCTGGGTGGAATGTCCATGCCCAGCTCATTGCCTTTTATATGAAGTCAATAAGTGTTTTTTTCCCGCAGTCATCCTGATTTTGTACAGAAGAAAAATGAGTTTCAGCAGGGCCTTGTTTGTGTGTGCATCATCTGTGGATTTAGTGGCTCCCCTCCTCCCTCTGCTGCCAGGCAGTTCGAGGAGAGTTTAGAGTTACAGGCACCTGTGACAAGGCCTCCTGAGGTAAATCGCCTCAGCCATTAATCCAGATCTGACCAGCACACGGTCACAGGGCCAGAGGGCTGGCAATCAGTCTTTTTCTGTTGTCTCTTCTGTGTCAGTAGGCTGTTAATAGGAGATTAGCAGCATTAGGGAGACTTTGAGCTAGAAATGGTGAGGCCCTATGATTTGATTTGAAGAGAAAGAAACCCTCCTACACTCGTATAAAAACAAACAGAAGAGCTGGAAATTATAAATGGCATTATAAACACAACTGAGGAAAGCACAGTCTCTAGGAAAGATGTGGAGCTCTGTAGTACCTCAGAGCTTATCAGCAGTACTTTAACAAAGCAAGGTGGTCCATGGAGACCTGGCACTCTGTTCTTATCACCACGTGCTTTTGTTTGACTCTGGCGAGACCATGACGTGCTGGAATCTGTAATTCGCTTGTAATTTCCATCAGCAGTAAATCCCTATTAAATATGAAGCAGGCTGGCTGCAGATCCCTTCAATTAGCCCAGATTCAGGGCTTCCCTGGCTGCTGGCAGGCGGTCTGCAGAGCCCAGGGCTGGGTGAAGGTGAATGCTCTCCATCTGTGCTTTGAACAGATGGCTCATGGTGGTGCTTTCTTATCTCACTGAGCGTTGTGGCACAGCATCAAACCTGGGGTTTGTGTCAAAAATAGAACTGGTTAGAGGAGACTCACCTGATTTTGAGCCCACCTGGCTGATGTTCCTAGTCAGTGTATTTAAATGCACTCGTGTCTGATTTTGGCTATATCCATGTAAACAGCAGGTGAGGATGGTACAAGGCAGAAAAGACAACTACAGGGGCAGTCACAGCCGCAGTCCAGCTGGGGGTATCACATAAAACAGAAGAGCAAATCTCTGTTTCAGCTTTCATCACAGGTGCACAAACACTGTGTGAGATGTGAACGCTGGAAATTGGGAAACTGGAAACACGGGGTTGTGTTCACAACTTGTCAAAACTTGAGTTTTACTCAGACAATAACAAAACCTTTCTGAAACAAAGGGCAATTTTAAGTTGATTGAGTCCCTTTCTCTGCTTCATAATCAAACAAAATACTCGCCTTGGCAAGGCAGCTGTCAAAGAATAGCAGCAGTTACTTTAATTGTTACTGTTATAATAGTCATAATTAGTGCTGGGTGGGGCATTTCATAGCTGTAAGGTGACCAATTTGGTTAGAGGCCTAAGGCATCTTCTTTTCTTCAGCTAGTTATTATCTGTGAGAAAATACTGAAGCCTGTCATCAGTGTGGGTCAATTACACCCTGTTTGCCTCCACAGCGTCTCTTTGCTCATCACTGTGGAGTCACAACCCCTCTAACTGTTAATGCCTCTTGTCAAGGCCCAGCTTGCCAAAATCAACTCTCATCCAGTAGTCTCCACCTTTCCACTTCTTTCAAAAGTGAGCCTTGTGCTCTCATGACTGGAGAAAGGCTTGAGAGTGTGAATCCTGGAACGATTTGTACCACAAAGCAAACAAGGTGATTTGAGAAAATGGTTGTTCTCATTTTTAACCTAACTTCCCAACAGTGTCTGTCAGTCATCTGTCCCTCATTCTGGATGCCCATTTACTGTGATCTGTGTTAATTGTCTCTACAAGCAGGCAACGCATCTTCTGCATCTCGAGTTGGAATTTTCAGAATATACTACAGATGTTAACAAACTTTTCCATCTCAGTCTGGTGGTCCTGGCTCTCCTCTGGCCAGGTCTTGTGGTGCTCACAAAAGTTGTGATGCGAGGTTGCTTTAGGAAAGCCAGCAATGCTGCAGGATTCCGTGGTAGCAGCGCCTGAGCCTCGGGAGGAATCCCGGGGAAGGAGCTGTTTGCTGGTGCCACTTTTGTGTCTTGTGTTTCACAGAGGGCACAGCCCCTCTGCCTGTGGTGGGCAGAACTCCCTGCTTGCTGTTTGTGCTGGAGAACTTGATACAGTAATTAACTGGTAATTGCTTTTTTACCTACCTGCCAGTGAGTTGTTTTTTTTTGTTTGTTTGTTTTTGTTTTTTTTTTTTTGTTTGTTTTTTGTTTTTTTTTTTAAGTAGTCAATGAACGTGCAGCATTTTCCTTTTGAGAGGGTTTCTGCCCTCCCCTGGAAGATCTGTGTGCTATTTCAGGATCTTACCGGTTTGAGAGGTGTGCTTACACTGTGTGTAGGATTTATGTCTCAAGCAGTGTATTGGCCCTCATTTCCCTGATGTTCTCTTTCCCTCCATCCCTCCCGTACTCCTTCTCATCTTCCTTGGCAATTCCAGGTGCAGACAAAGGTAGGATTAGATGTCTAATTAGTTTATGTAGCCTTAGACACACGTGGTTACTTCTTGGCACTGGGGGAAGGGCAGCCCGTGTGGAATCCAGCCCTTGTCTCTCAGTGAGGTTTTCAGCTTTGGGAGCAGCCTGACTCCAGGCAGACTCAAAAGGCAGGCCAAAATTTTCTAGACACATTTTTGTTCCAGATGCCTGTTCAAGGAGGAAGTTGAAAACCCAGTCTGTATTACCAAATCTGAAATAATTTCTCATTTAATGTTAGATCCAAAAAGTTTATTTCCAAAAAATGACTCAGTGTAGACAGCCTGAAAGAACTTGCTTGAAACATGGCAGAAAAGCTCCTAAGCTGTAATTAATATATTTCGTAACTGCACCATAGATGGGGCAAGTTGTATTTATAATATTTTTAGCTTATCAAAGTGAACTTTAGGCTGTGCTGTCCTGTCTCCCACTGCCACCATCCTTCATCAGATGCAGCCAGGAGAACAGAGGGGACAATGTAATTGTCTTTCCTACCTGACAGAAGGCTTATTTGGTTTGTAATTTCAGTTGTATTTATGGTGTTCCCATATATCCAAAGGAAAAGAAATGGATGAGGGTAAAGGAAAGGATCAGGAGTACACTGTAGCTGTTTACACCAGCAAAATAAAATCACTCAAGAGCAAAGTAATGGAAATGGGGTTCATGTATGAACTCTGACCAGAAAATGGGGTGGATTCTGGCAGGGATTGGGAATTTTGGCTCTCAGGGACAGACAGCAGCTGCCCTCACGTTTCTCATGGAGTGTCTTTGTGAGTGAGGGAGCTGCATGCTGTGTGTCAGCCTGGCACTCAGAGTACAACCAAGTCATGAGGATGGAGGTCACTGTAAACACAGCAAGGTTAAGTGAAATAAGGCCGTGAGGAGGTCATGGTGAATTTGAAAGGGAGAGTGGATGGACAGACGTGACTGATGATAGCTCTGGTGATTGGAAACAAAACCTTAAATAACTCAAATTTGTATTCAGGAACACTTGTCCATTTCAGGACTCTACATCCATCTTTCTGTGTCAAATCAAGCAGCAGTTCACAGCAGTTCACATTTCAATGCACTCTGGGCTGCTGGAACAATCTTTCTATTCTGAGCTCCCTTTGCAAGGCTGTCTCATTCCAAAAGGTGTGCTCACAAGGAGAAATTCAATACTAGAAAGACAGTGGGATTATTTCAGGAGATAGAATCGCTGCATGCTGAATCCCCAAAGGAGTTGACTCTCTAAATAGTCTTAGCAGGGAAGCATGCTCTGTAAATCATTACCAAAAGTTAGGCTGAAAGCATTAAAATACTTGATATAATAAGCACGTACGTTCTGCCTCGATCTTCCAAGCCACCGTGGTTTATTTTCCTAAGCTTGCCGTGATCAAAGCAGGTTCTCTGGTGTTGCTATTCATGTGGCAATCGAAGATTCAAACTGGTCAGAAATAGGACAATCATGGGACTAAATCTCTAGAGCTGCCCAAATCATAGGGTTAAAAGAGGACTGTGAAGTACTTAACAGGCTGCCTACACAGTGCTCAGCAAGTCAGAGGTTAACAAAGGACCTTATTATTTGAAAAGATAATTGAGGCTGAAAACAAGTCAACCATCCCACAACTAAGCCGTGGAGATCATCAGTTTTTGTGAATAATAGCTGATGATGTTCGGGATTCAGTGAGTTAAGTGGTTAATCCTATACAGACAGCTGCATCCATAATGCACTTTAAATAGGGGAAATCCACCCAATTTGACCCCTGGAGAATTGCTCCCTGCTGTTATGCCGATGGATATGTCTATAAATATCATGGAAGCCATCAGCAGATAAAATCTCGGAGAGCTGAAAAGCCTCTCCCTATTAAATGATACATTGATCTCCATGAAGCAGCAGGAGCCTGGGGTAATGAGCCACTGAAACCAATCCCCTGCTCTCCCAGAGCGACTGGAGCCAAGGAGAAGCAAGACCCATACACTGTTGGTATCTTAATTCAGTGGGGAAAATAAAAATCAAGCCCCTCATACGCCCCTCTCTTCCTTCTGTCCAGTCTTCTCCACCAGGCTGCTCCTTCCATTCTGCATGGGTCACTCAGGCAGCAGTTCATCAGCCTTTTGTTGCAGTTTGTTCCAAATTTATCCTTCGTTTATATCCCTCAGAGAAAGCCTTCAGTCAGGACAGTTCGGGCACAAAGCTGCCAAGGTGTGCAGGGCACTCCAGCAGGCTGGTGTGCATTCTCCAGCACAGGTACCAGACAAACTTCAGCAGCCACTTCTGTTCATCCTCACCTTCTTCTGTCTGCCACTTTTGGATTTTAGCAAAACACTGCTGACTGTCCTGGTTTGGGGTTTTTTGCTTGTTTTTTGTTTGTTTGGTTGGTTTTGTGGGGTTTGGGGTTTTAGTTGTTTTTTGTTTGTTGTGTTTGTTGGTTTTGATTGTTTGTTTTGTTGTTGTGTTTGTGGTCTTTTGTTTGTTATTTGTTTTTTATAGCTCAAAATCTTGAGGTTTCAAAGCCTATCATGTTATAATGTAAGGCCTGGCTTGTGATTTTCTACCCCCAGAGCTGTTGGCGCTGCATACCATGGAACATGCACACACACACAGAGTAGCATATGGATTTTACCCCCTTCATTTGAACTCTCTATAGTGCCTGTATGATGTTTCCATATCTGTATGTGCATGCAGGTCTCAGAGCTTTTGAGCTAGCCCTCCTGGGATTTAGAGATTCCAGCCACGAAGGAGTTAACCCATGTTAAGTAGTTCTGATTTGTTTTCTGTATCTTTCTTTCTCTCCATTTGTCATCCTCCATTTTTTATTCCTCCATTTTGTTCTTTCTTTTCTCCTCCAGTGCTGACTTACTGCAAATTCCATAATTTCTCAGCTCTGGGGGCTGTGACTGGCAGTTGTGCTGGGCAAACCCTTGGACATCACTGTGGGATTTACATGGAAAACTTGTGCTGTTAACAATCTACTTCCAGAGTTACTAAGGACCAAGACAACAAAGATTAGAAGAAAGCAGGGTTTCACAGTCCCCACAAACCCATAGCTGCATACAGTGTGAGGAGACAGAAGGAAAGGGGATTATGAGGTTCTTTCCCTTCTCACCTTTCTGCTTAGAGAGTCCTATGCTTGTCTAGCACTGATCTAGGCAAGGAAGAACATTACAGGGACTTTATTTCTGGACTTGTCCTTTGCTGCTTCAGTGTCTTTGAGCACGAGAGTCTTTTCCTTTGGAGACTCTTGAAGGAGTTAAAATACCCTGGGACATAGGGAAGGATCATGAGATCCACCAGCTCAGCCTGTCCCATTGGCACTCAAGCTGAGTTCAGTGACTCAAGGAAATGGGCTCCCATTACCTCTGAGGAGCCAATGCACTCAGAGAAAATGATACTGCTCCATTCTCAGCAGTATCAACAAAATCGTTTACCGACTTCCAAAGGGTTATATTTTTGGCATTCCTGTGGCCTGTTTTGGCTTGTTGAATGTTACTTATGAGTAAGAAGGAAAGAACTTGACTTGATGCTCAATTATAAAGCAGAATTTGTATGGCTGACAGTTAAAGGAAAACAAAATGAACGCAGTATTTTGTGTGCTTATCTCACAGGATCTGCAGAGACAATAACTACAGAGACAACTGGTTCCAATTGCAGGGCTATGTCCTGGTTTTTAAAGTCTCTGGTCTCTCAAGACGACTGCAGCTGCAGACACCCAAATTCACCACTTGTACACCTAATTGTAAATGGCCTGACAGAGTCACGGGGGAGCCATGGGCAGGTGGGTGGGATTTCTGTTACAGACAAGCCTCTGCTCTGCCCTCGGAGGCCACACTGGCCATGGCTCTGCTGGAATCTGTGCCAGCATCAGGAGAACCCTGCTGAGGCTTCCTAAAGGAAGGATGGAACTGCAGATATTTCCAGGGCTTGTTTGGAAAACTGGAGTCCTGTAGGGAGGGGCTGAACCCACCCTTGTTTCCTGCTGTCGTGCTGAGTGAAGGGAGCCTCCATCCTCACCACTGTGCATTCCTGGGCAGGGGAGAGGTGCTGTGAGGCTGGGCCTGTGAGGTAAAACTGCTATTAAAGTGGATAGCAGGCTGCAAGGTCTTTGCTGGGGGCTCAGGTCCCATAAAAGCACAGGTGACAATGCCAGAAAAGCTATATATGCTTGAAGCAGCTCCAGGAGGATGCTGGTGCTGACTCCATAAGTTGGGCTGGAAATCACAGCCATGGTAGGTAGGTAGCACTGACCACTGCCTATGGAAGTGAATATGGAAAGGAGTGGCAAGAGCCCAGAAGGCAACAACAGTGACAAAAATAGTAGCCTAATTAACAATTCCTACCAAGGATTTATACAGTGCTTTACTTATTTGAAGCACTGTGCAAAACATTAGCTGATAGTTAATTAATCATTCAGGTAATTAAATGGAAGTGGAATGCAAATGGTTAGAGGAAGCTGGAGCATGAAGGCTTCCTGAAACCATTAAATTATTTTGCTCTCTTTGGTGGAGGAAGAATTTCTTCCTTTAGGGTTTAAATGTTCTCCCAGTGTGGGTGTTATTACAGTTTTAATAACCACCTGTTTAATTCCCTGGGATGGGAGATTACATGCAGTACAGCCAAGAGTTTCTTGTTTGTTTGAGTAACTTTGGCAGTTTTATGGGAAAAAAAAAAAAAAAAAAAAAAAAAAAAAAAAAAAAAAAAAAAAAAAAAAAAAAAAAAAAGAAGCATCCCCAGCTTTGTGTTTCAGGGCACAGAATGATGACCAGCTTCAGGAGTGAGTCTTGATCCTCTGACTTCTCATGAGCAGGATGGGCTGGGAGATGGAATCAGATCAAGTGATCTAGTGTTTGCACTTGAGCAGTGAAAGATGAAGATGTGCTCTCATTTGATGTGGAGGAATGAGCGTGGCAAAACCCACTGAGAATGTTGCAAGTGATAGCTAATTTCTTAATGGATTAATTCATTCTCCTGCAGCAACAAGATAGGATTCTCTGGCAGAGAATCAGTCAGCTTGATTGCTGGCTGTGGCATATTTAGGTTTGTGCTATCACCCACTGCCCACACTGGTGTAGCATAAACTCCTGAGGGAACTTGTGAAGAGATGGGTTTTCAGTCATCTGGCCTGAATCACTGCTTGGCTGATCAACCCCTTAAGCTGTTTTATGCCAGGCCAGTATAACCACAAGCCAGGCATGTAGGTCTGATTTCCTAAATCAAAAGACTGATTTACTGCACTGTGTAAGTTAGGTTTTCAATTTACCTGCAACCTGAGAAGTCAGTCTCTTAGGGCAGGTACAACACCAGCAGTTGGTGATGCAGATAAAGCCAACAACCTCCAAGAAAGACGTGATTCTATCACTGCTAATTGCCCTGATACCTTTGCTACCCTCCCTCCATTCTGTGTTTCCTTCTGACCTGGGATACTGTCACTGTCAGCAGTGAAAGTTATCACAGTTCTCCTTTTTTTTTCTCCCTTTCCTCTCTCTGGTTCCCCTGGGGACAGAAGATCCTGGCAGCTAGATCTACTCCAGGCTTTTGCCTTTTGTTTTCCTGTACTTTTCTCTTGGCACAATGCAGAAGTTTGCAGTGTTGTGCTTTCACAATCACATGCTAAAATATTTGCACAGCTGTCTGACGACAGAAAAGGGGGGAAAGAGAAGATCCACTCTTCCGTTATTTAAACCAAAACAAACCCACAAACAAACAAAGTTTAACATGAGTTAATCATGTAAAATCTTCAGTTTTCCCTGCTCTTGTATAACACAATCCTCAATCACTTTGCCTGGCTCCCCTCCATGTGCTTCACCTTCTTTTTCTTGTACACATAAGCTCAAGCTTTCATGCTTCTCTTCCAATGTCTCTGGGTTCAAACTCCCTGGGACTCCACTGCCCACCTGTGTGCACTCACTTCAGCCTGTTCCTGCTGTACAGAAATAGGACCAACTCCTACAGGCTGTAATCAGGCATTCTTCAAGTAAATCTCTGACTGAAGTCACTGGAAGTTTTGGCACAAGGACAACAAAACTAATTATGTTCCTCCCCCAAGTGTGTGTGTGTGTGTATATATATATATATAAAAGGGATGGTGATGAAAGATAAAAAAATTCTGCCTAGAAAGAAAGTCCATTAATAAATGAAAAGTAGATGTGGGGAAGAATGGTTGATAGAATTATTTATAATGCAGTTATAAAATTGCTGAGTTGCTGAGCTTTCCAGAAACCTAGCAATAACATGCATGGCCATAGCAGCAATTAATAGGAGTATAAACAAGCAGGTGCATGGATCTCCAAGAAAATTAGGTGTGGAAATATTGGGGAAAAAAAAAAAAAAAAAAGACCTAGCATATCCAAATCATTTAGCACAGAATATTTTCTAATGTGGTGATAACTTTCCAATAGCCTTGAAAACTGGTTGTGAGTTAATTTTACCAGCAGCGCATCAGAGAATCTCAAGCAAAAACTGATCAAAAATAGAAAAACAGCACTGACATTTCCTAACAGGCCCTAACTATAGATCAGAGTGAGGAAAAAAATTAAATGTGGGTTTAAAGTAAACCCAGATAGTGACACTAAGAGCAAAATGAGCCTGGATGTTTAAAAGAACCAATCCTGACAAATTTTTTTTTTTTTGTTAGAATTATCTAATTAGTGACTGATGATACTAGAAAAAAAATACTGCCTTAGATCCTTTGGTGCAATGAGTGGAAGATTCAATTTTTCAAATCTTCAGCAGCCAAAAGCAGGGAAAGGCCAACAGGCACTTTTTTAGCTTTGACATCTATAATTCACACGCAGGGACTGCACTCCCACTACCAACAACTCCCTTCCTACACACATAAACACACACTCCCTGCCTGTATCCTGCTCTGAGACCACACACAACTCTGTCCAGTTTCTGCCCTTCCCACCAGCTTCTCTGGGAAGCATGAATGCCTCCTCTGAACCCAGCCCTCAGTTAAGGTGTGTTTCCACCCTGGTCCACCAAGCTTGGATTGGTTTTTTTCAGGTTTTTAAAGTCTTTCTTGCTGTCCTCAGTCATGAGCTCCAGACAAAGCCTTCCTTTCTGTTGGGGAACTTCAGAACCAGGAATGTGGTCAGGACATTTATGGACAAAGGAACATTCAATGTTTCTGCTCCCATTGCCTCCTAATCGTCAGGAAGAATGACTGCCCTGTGTCTGTTGCATTCCAGCTCAGTTTCTGGAGTCTGTGTCCTCCTGTGGACACACATTTAGGGATGGCCCTCTTTTTGTTTGTGGCTGGGCCTGCAGTGTCCAGGCACAGGGATGCAGTCTCTCTGTGCTGGTCTGGATCCAGCAGACAGAATGTCATTTCCAGCCTGTTAGCCTCTGAAACGTTCTGTTTGTGCAATTAGCCTTATGAGGCCACTGATGAGAAATGGGTGCTTATTAGCTGCTGTCATTTTTATACCCTCTTCCCTGAGTAATGGTACAGCAGCCCTCGTGATCCCATTAAATAGCTCTGACGGCAGGAGGAGAAAGCTGCAAATGGAAAAGCCTTCCCAGAGCTGCAGGCCAAGCACAGCCACCTCCTCTCCCTGACATTCCTCTGCTGTTTTCAGACTCCCTGAGAGCCCAGCATTATTTCCTCTCAGGATTGTCTTCTTCAGGGGACAGCTTCGTTTTGAATGGCTTCATGCTTCACACCCAGAAGCACCAAGTCTTTTCCACTAAGCCAAGCATAAAAATAGCTGAGGGAAGGGGTGGGGGAGGGAGTGTCAGCAAAACAGATTTATTTAATTATATGTACCAACCAACACTTTCCTATGTGAGACCAAGTGTGCAGCTCAGTTTCTCATCTTACTGCGTTCTCATTTAAGCTTACTGAAGAAACAGGCATAAAATTCCAGTGATAACTCAAATTTCTTTAAGATGCCTTCATGTGTTTATTAACCTCACACCTGTGTGGAACTGGATGCTGCTAGGTCTGGGTGTACTAATTGATTTTGAACAAGGCAGCATGCAGGGAGGGTGTCTGTGTGTGTATGTGTGGGGGTTTGATGCTTTTAAATCCAGAAGGTTCCAGACTCCCTTAGGCTGGGCCTAGATGCACTTTCCTGCTTCACAGAGATATTCTGGGCTGCCAAGCCTCATGGCATTGTCGTGGCCATCACTGTGCTTGGTGATGTTCTCCAGGTCCCACATTTAAGAATCCTGTAAACACAGGAGAAATGGAAGATGTTTTCCTAAATCAAATTAAATTCTAATCCTCACAGTATATTGGAGGAAAGCTGGAAAACTCAGTCTGAAGGCAGAGGCAAAGATAAGTAAAAAGATTAGAATTCTTTACTTCTATTAACACGTGATATTTCTTTTGCCTGCTCACAGCTTTTATAATCTAGTTCAATTCTTTTTAGCCCTTCTGGCTGATGGGGCTGCTCTTAACTAGTCCCATCTCTGCTGTTGCAGATTACAGTGGAGCAAAAAGTTACTTAAACCCCCCATCATGATGGGATCTTTAACATCTGGGTTTTGGCACCTGGAGACCTGTCCCTACCTAGCAAGCTGGGATAAGCCACTGTCACAGATTGCCCAAAGAGCCTGGGTTGAAAGTGAGGACAGGAAAGTCAGTTAAAAAAGCAAATGTGTGGGTTTTACTTCTGTGTGTTTGTTTCTGTCCACACCACCTACGTGCACACAGAGCTGTGTTTGTTACTGGCATCCTGAGAGAGGAAAACCATTACCTTAAAAGAAGCACTTGGCTTTAAGAGAGAATAATAGGGAAAGCAACAAAGAACCATTAGCAACATTTTATAAAGAAGATGAGATAAATAGTCTGTCTCATAAACAAGTGGTATTATTTAACTATCCAAGGAGTTGCTTTCCAAAACAAGGCTGAATTGTTCATTGTCCAGCAAAATAAGGCCTGCTTCTGCAGCCTTGGCTGCTTTTCTGACTGTGGGGTCTGTGGGTCTCCACTGTGGTGGACTGTCCTGCTGAACATTACTGCTAATGTTTACCTCAACATTATAATAAAAAAAATAAGTAGAAAACTGTGATATTAAGGCTCAGAAATTATAGCACCATAAGACTTTTCAGTTGAGGGGACAGGAACAAAGGAATTCTGCCGGCCCTGAGCTTCCCCATAGCTGTAACAGGGCCTCACAGACACACTTGTGCTCGCTGCTGTTGGCAGAGAAACGCTTGGCAGAGAAATCCCCTCTTGCTGTCCCAACTGCTCATTCACCTGCTCACAGAGACAAGATTATATCACACCGTCCCAGCACCTCTTCAAACACTGCTGAGCGTGTGCTGGTGCTCAGATATTCACCAGAACAAGGTTTCTTTCTTCCTCTTTTCTTCCTTCCTATTTCCCAGGGGAAGCCAGTGGCTCTCTCGGGGTTATGCCAGCTTTCCTGTGCCACAGAAACAAGATCTCAGATGCTGTGGAACTCTGTGAGCAGAGTAACCAGGCTGGGAGGGGAGGTGTACGTGGGGTGTGAGGGAAATACCTTCTGTACAAAACAGCCTTTTTAAAGAAATGGGTGGATTACCCAGGTCAGAGGAATCCTCGAAGGAGGAGGCAATGCATATTCCTTGCTCCCATTGCTGCTCCCTTAGCAAGCCACAGGGGACCACTGCTCCGTTACTGTGGCAACAGTGACGACTTGGCAGCCAGACCCATCATCACACAGCCTCCTCGAGATGCTCTGGCAAAGGCTTACACAAGGAGATTTGCATTTCTTTTACATTTTGGATTTACCTCGCAAGCCTGGAGGAAGAGCAAATCGCTGCTAGGAGCCGTGCAGAGGGAGAGCCGTGTGGAGGCAGGGCACAGGGAGTGCCAGGGGGCTCCGGTTTGGGTGTCTGCCCCTGCGAGCTGCGAGCACCTGGCGGGGAGGAGCTGACTCGTGAGGAGAAGGTCATTCCCGCAGCCTGGCTCTGTGAGTACCCACCCAGCCAGCCTCTCCTACCTTCTGCTGCAAATGTTATTTGTTGTTCGTCATTGGCTAGTAAATTCCGGCGTTTCTTGTGTCTAAGGGGAGGAATTTTCTTTTGTGCTAGCTCCAGGCTTCATGTGAAATGCGTGAATGCACTACTCCTGGCTTTTTGTGCTAGGCATGAATTCCTGCAGGAGCTGCAGCCTTGCCATTAGCAGCAGTTTCTTGCAGGAAGCTCGACGAGATCTGCAGTTTGCAATGAGCACTGCACAATCCCTACCTTAATACCAGGTTTTGTGCTCTAGCCAGCTGATTTGGTCCTATATCAGCTTTTCCATTTAATTCATGGTTCCAGCCTTTGTTGTACAAGCTGACTTATTTGTTTTCGTTGAGATTAAGAATTTAGGCAGTAAGTAAATCAAGTGCTTGAACAGGTGCAGAAAGAGTATTTGCCCTGTGTAGGATAGAGTTACAAGCAGTTTCATTCTGATGAGACAAACAGATGTTCCAGATAAACTGTTAATAAAAGGAATTATTATACTGGCAAAGATCCACCACGTTCCCCCACAGCACCTGGGTGTCATAGTCAGGCACACAGACAGAAGCCACGGGTGAGATCAATCTAGCATGGCTAACAATAGGCATCTATAAATGTAGTCATGTTACTGAGCAGTGTGATCATCAGTTTTAAATCACATCCTGAAAAAATATTAATGTAACTTAGACATCTGTGAAAAGAATATACTGCTTTGTAAAGAAAGTAATGCATGGGAAAAAAAAAAGGAATTATAAGGGAAAATAAATCAAAGGTTGTCTGAAATCCTGATCAACCTGCAGCCTGCTCACATGAAAGCCAAGGAGAAATTGTGTTCTGCAGATGAATTTGGTGCTTGTTCCATTCCTTGTTCAGACAGCAGCACTGGGGCATCTCTGGCTGTAATCTCATTAAGACTATTAGGCTGTGATTGTGCTTGTGGTCTGTTGCTGGCATTTGGGCAGACAAACGATCCTTGGGGCTCTCACAGTTGAGAGGAGATGGGGGTCCCCTGTTTCTCCTGAGGTTTGGAGATCCCACATCCTCAGCCTTGGAAAGGCACAGTTTGCAGAGCAGCCAGGAAGGCAAACAGGGACAGGTCCACTCAGCCCAGGCACACAAGGGCAGCTTCTGTTGGTGTGATGGGAGTCACGTGTGGGCACAATAATGGCACAGCACACTCCCCTCAGTGTGTAAAGAGCATAAAGCTGTGCCTGTGCCAGTGTTGGCATGACAGGCTGGGCTACTACAGAGCAAAAACAGAAGTCAGAAATTAATTATGTGCTCCTTTCTCCATCCCCAGAACCACTCCTGTGTTCTGCTTGTTACAACTAACATGAGCATAGGAGCTTTTGTTTAGTTGGCCCCTTTGACCAAACTGAAAAATATTTTGGTGATATTTCTGGAGACAGATACAAATCTTTTCATTCAATTTTAGCCCATTATTCTTCATTACCATTCCAAGGGACACCACAAATACCTCTAGTTCCTCTTGTTCATCCCCACATCACTCAAATATGAGTGGATAGCTGTGTTCCTCAGCAGCAGTGGGGTCTGAGAGCATCTGGAGGCAGTGGATTTGCCGCCCCCTGTGTGACCCTGCACATGTGGCTCTCCTGCACACGAGCCCACAGCAGTTGATGTCATCTGCGCATGGGCCCTGGGAAGCAGGCTGCTGAATGAGTGCCAGTGTACCACACAGTTCATAAATATGGAAAAGCAACGGGCCCTATCCCAACAAGCTCGGATTCAGAAACGTTTAGCAGATGTTCTGGCTGTGGGGGAGGAAAATGGGAGATGAATAACTACAATACTGCAATAGCAAATAGTTTGTTGATGAAACTGCACAAAAATTAGAATGACAAACACACCCTTACCGGGACTTTGACCAATCCATAAAACAGCATCAACATGTTTTATTAATAGTAGTTCCACATTCTCAAGATCAATAAAGTGACTTCATTGATTTACTTTTTCCTTTTTATTAATACTTCTCTAAAGAGTGATGAATTTGGATTGAACACAGTCCTTTTTATAGCTTGTCAAAGAACAGTTCCAGTAGTTCTAATAAAGCAATAAGCTTCTTAACCAGGACAACACAGCTAAAGAGAACCTATCCACAGTTAAAAGTTTGAGAGAAATTTCCAAATCTGTTTGAGATTTGGGGCTGTCAGTTGTTTCCAGACAACACCACAAGGGAGCTGCTCAGTACACTTCCTTAAAGGAGTAAAAAGCTGTTGTTTTAAAAACAAGCATAGAAAACATAGCTCAGGCTTGCTCTTAATGCAAACTCCAAACAGTAAACAGAGACCTTGATGCATGCTAGGTGGAGTAAACAATCTCAGCTTTCCAGGCAGCTCTTGTGGGGGACCTGTGTAGTCCAAATTAGATGAAGATCCAATGAAGGGTCTCAACAATGACCTTGCAAGGATTGCCATTACATTTCCCCAAGGTACATTTGAATCCATTCCCCTTCTCAGGGACTGTCTGAGTACAAGGAAATGCTGTGCTTGTGATTTTTTTGGTTGATATATTAATTGTAGGCCAGCAGTCTAGTAATACTTCATCTGGGTATGGTGTTCTTGCATATCTATATTTTCTTCCTTGACAAGCACTTGTCTTGCTGCTTTGGATGATCTCACACCTCTTTACAACTAAAACATGAAGTGAAACTCAGCTGGGCTACTCTTCCCAGCCCTTAGCATAATGAACCATTTTGGGAGGGAGTTTTCTGCACGGGTTTGGGTTAATTCTACTTAAAACTTTACAGCATAGTGAAGTGAAAGTGGTGTGTTTCTCATCAGTTTCTCATATGCCCACAGTCCTGAGTCATAGCAGCAAACCCAAAGCTGCAACTTTATATTTTACTGCTTGGCAAAATCTGTGAGCAGTGAAATTGTTTGCAGTGTGTATGCACAGACCCAGAGCCTCTCTTATTCTTAAAATAGTTCCAAATGCTTAAGTCTATACTGAACACTCAGCAGATTTGCATGTAGCCCTAGTGAAACCTTCCTTATTAGTTCCTATCAGAACACTTATTTTTTTCAGCATGAAAGGTTAGAAACTTTTATCTACATGATCAAAACTCACTGGCTCTGATGGGCCAGCTTTTTATTTTTCTTTTTAACCGCAGAAGTTTTTACCTGCAGAAGTTTCTACTTAGTGTGCCAAGAGAGAGGGGTTTTTTTCAAGTGAATTGGACTTTTATTGGATTCCTTGCAACCAAACACCACCAGCAATCCATTTGAAACCCAGCTTCCAGCTCAGCACACAACATCAGTTCGGATTAGGGTGTGCATGTGTGTTCAGAGGTGGTGCAGGGGGTTGAACACATCATTTCATAAATATTACAGCTATTCAAATGCCTATGCAGTGAATAACCACTTGCATCAGGAGAATGATGGGTGCTTGCTGACTTTTGCCTTGCATTTGAACCACAGATTGAACACTTGTGTTCTTGCTTAGGATGTCAGTGCTCCAGAGCAACTGGACAGAAAGCAGAAAATTTTAGAACCCCTGTAGACTAGACTAGTCCTTCAGTTTCTTCTGACAACAGTTCTTCTTTTGGAAGCTCTTAGCTGCTCATTTGTATACACATTACTTTTAAATTTAAAAAAATGGGTTTAGCTGTCAAGTAAGTGTTAGCATGAGAAAACAAGACTATAACTCATCCAGATCCCAATTCAGCTGCTTACAGCAGATGGCAATTGAAATACAGTGACTTTTAACAGAAACACAGGAGAAAGGAGTTCCTGCTAATGGAGGGAATTTCAGGAGCTTCAGTGGCAGTTTAGTTTCATCTTGTGGTCTTGATTGAAGCAAAAATTGAAATTGAAGCAAAAAACAACAACAACAAATCCTCTGTCACTGTAAATGTCACACTAAAATGTATAAACAGGAGGGATGATTGCAGAACACACCAAGGGCTCCTTCCATTCTGCATTGTACTGGTAAGGCTGGGAACTCAACTGGGAACGTGCTGTATGCTGTCCCTGCACAGAGAAATTCAGGAAAGACAGGGATTAAAGTGAGAGCCAGCAAAGGGGAGCACCATGAATCAACAGAGCCTCACTCAATCTAAACTAGGAGGACAGGCAAGAAGAAATGGGGTTGGTTTTAGGTCTGGGGAATGTGATAAGTGACATGAGAAATCTTCACACATCTAAAGGGCTGTTGCAGGAGTGAGATGAGTAAACTGAGGGTTTTTTGTCTTTGTTGGGTAGGATGAGAAGTACATGTAAATTATGGTAAAAGAGATCCAGGTTTACCATTAGGGGAAACTTTCTGAAGGCAAAAAGAGTGAATCATGAGAAAAGCACATCTTTCCTGGAGAGATTGTGGTGGCTACACTGGGGAGGTCTTTGAGAGGTAAAACAGATGGGACAGAGATGCTTTCACAGGGCTGGAGTTAGAGGACCTCTCACTATCCCTTCCAGTGCTGTATTTTGGTGATCACCTCCTTGTTTGAAAATCCATTGCTATGTTTTTACTTCCTATTTCCAGATGTGGGACTCTGTTCTGGGTTAGCATACATCCAGTGGAATTTGGTGCTCTTGGTTTAAAGAGATTACAAATTCCCACAGGAGCATGCACCTGGAAAGTCCTGAACCTTGGAAGGTTGTCAAAATAGAATTTAAGATTCCTTGGCTATTTTTACTGTGAAAATAGCTTTGATTTCATAGAGATACCAAAAATTTTCTTGAGTTTTCTTCTGTAACTTGCCTTCCTTGTTATACTCCTTGTCTGACTGAGAGCAACATTTGGCCCTTATGAGCCTTCAATACTTTCTACATAAAAAAGCCAGGCCTCATTTTTCTATGTAGAGTTTTGAAAATGACACACTGTGCCGTACTCTGGCTTCATTTTGAGAGGCAGCAGGTCATCTCCTTTAAAAAACTCTGGGACCACAGTATTTTTCTCTGGACTGGTTTGGAACTGCTTCCTCAAGGGCTGCTCTGCTCACTAGCGGTCACTTCTGGAGTGCCAACACCCAGTTCTACAGTGCCTGCAGGCACGAATTCCCGGGGAATCAATCACTGCCTGGCTGGGGCGAGGCGACTGCTCCAGTCAACCTCGTTTCCCAGTGCAAACCAGCGGTTCTGTAAAATCCTCGGCGAGATCCGGCGCTGGGCTTGCCTTGCACATCACCAGCCTGGAACATCAGGCTTCTAACTAAGCTGTGATGCAGAGTTTCAGCTGTCTTAGCTTGTTTTTGCATTGCAAAATAGCCCATTTTGTACTGATGTTGCAGTTTTTGTGAGCGTGCTTTATTAGCCTAAAGTTCTGTACAGTACTGCCTGCCACCCTCCTCCTACTCTGGGCACCACGTGCCCGTGGTGACAAGGGACATGCAGAGGCAGTGTGGCCCTTTGTTTTTTCTTCAGTTCTACTTGTTTAAAGCCTTCCTCTTACGGTGCATTGTGAAAACTTCTCTGGGAATCCAGCAGCATAATGATGCAAATAACCCTGTCATATGACTAAGCCTCACTGGTGCTGGATTCCAAAATCTCCAGCCAAGACATACAAGTCTTGCTGTGGATGCCATAGGCAGCCTCATGCTAGAGTGCAGATGGTTCTTCAGTTCCCTAATGGGAATTGTTTGGGTCCTTATTAGCACTTTACAAAGATTACTGTTAAACTTGCCAGCTCTCCTCCTGGCTGTTCAGAGTGCTCAGCCAGTAATCACTGCAAACACTGTGCAAGTCAGGCCCTGGGGGAGCATTTTTGAAACATCTCCTCATTGTATGTAAACCCCCTCCTCCATCTGCTTTCATTTTTCAATAATTAACACACCCCCAACCTGCATCTTTGCAGGGGAGGACACCTGCAAATATTGGTTTTGAACAGATAACGGAAGCTGCTGCCTCCCCTGCAAAGAGCTGCTCTGTCAGTGACCTTCAGGGACTTCCGAGGGGGAAAATCCCCTGTCTGGAGCTCTTGCCGCCCTTTGGTGCTTGTATGGGCATGACCTTGTGCATCTGCCCAGGTAAGGACAGGTGTCCTTGCCAGGTTTTTCCAACACCTAAGCTGAATCAGCAGGCTGAGGCTCTCTGGTGATTGCAACCAGTAGCTCTAATTTCTATGCTCATAGAAACTCCATCAGTAAACAGGGTGGGTTGAGCCAAGTTTAGATCAGCTAAAGGCTTTCCTCCATCTGTTCTCAGACATGGATATAGATAGTGAATCGGGAATTGTGCACTTCTGGCTGATATTTGTCATACCCCATTGTAGTAAGAATTTGCTCAGGCATATCATTAACTCATTTATGCACCTCTTATGAATGATACCTGCTCAGTGTTTTATCACGTGTTATTACAAAACCTGACTACTTTTCATGCCAAAATCTCTAATATGCTAGGGAGAGCCAAACTTCTCTTAAGGCAGGGTTGGAAGGCTGTGGCTTTGGTAGGACATTTCTAGGTTCCCGTCAGTACTTTCATTTCCCTGTCCATCCAGTACCAACACTCGGTGTAACCTGAGGGATTAGTCAATATTTGGGGCTCCCAAACTGAGCTGATTAGCAGGAGACAGGGACGACAGCAGCAGCATCCACCTGCTGCAAGGCTGTTCATCTTCCCGAGCGCAGGGGCAAGGAGCCCGTTCCGGAGCGCCGGAGGATCCGAGCGGGACGAGCTGCTGTGAGCACCGCCGCGAGCTTCTCTCCGACCACCCCCGACCCAAAAATATCTCCGCACTTTTCTCACGGCGACTTTACAAGCGCCCCTGCGGCCGCTTTTAGATCTGGTTTGATTTGCCGCCTTCCTCCCGCCGGTTCATTCGGCGGCATCGCTCGGCTCCATCAGCGTCTCCCGTGTCCCGGGGCACAGGGCGCGCTCCCGGGGCACAGGGCGCGCTCCCGGGCACGCACCCCCCGCCCGGGGGCGCTTTAAACGGTCGCGGCCTCGCCCCGCCCCTTTTTTGATCTCCGCCAATCCCCGCCCGGCCTGTTGCAATTCGAGCGATGGGAGCGTACCACTGCCACGGGGGGCGGGGGAGGAGCGGCAGCGTTTAGGGGCTCTGGGGGAGAACCGCGTGAGGGATGGCGCCCGTTCTCCTCCACACTTGTTGCTTTCCTCGTTGCCTTCTCTCTCCTCTCCTCGTCTTTCCTCTTCACGGCGTGTCCAGCCGCCGTGGGGCCGCCGCGTCCCGCCGCCCCCCCCCCTTTCCCCGGTGCGCCGTCCGAGAGGCCGGGCGGGGAGGGGGCTTTGCCCGCGCGGTGGGCGGTGGGCGGGGCGGCGGCAGCGCGAGCTGCCAAGGTGTGCGCGCGCGCGCCGCCG
>VZUI01084516.1:0-19845 GCA_013401135.1 Cettia cetti | reverse complement strand
ACCCCCCACTCTTGAGTGGGCATTTCTGTATTAGGAAGTTTGACTAGAAAGTTCTGTCTTTTCCCCTTGTTGATTGGCTGAGTGACAGGAGAGAAGCGCCTGTTGGACCTCGCAGATGCTCATCAGAACTTGTACCCCTTCCTATTGGCAGAGTTCCAATAGGCCCAGCCTCGACCATCGGATATAAAAGGGGACAGAACAAAGGGACCCGGGGCATTGTGGAGGTGTCATTGCAGGTGGCAGATCTGTCACTGTGTTCCGCTTTTGTATTTCATTTTCTACCTTTTTCAGTTATTGTATTAAACTCTTTTCTTTTTCAAGACACCTTCGACCGTGCTGTCTCACTAATTATTATTCAGCCAACTCTCAAGGGCTGGACCCTCAGAGCTTATAGAGCTTCGCAGCTCCATAGCATTCCTTGCCACTGAAGATGAGGGTCAGGAGCAGGCTACTGGACATTTATATGGATGCCAGACAAAATCATCGTCTTCTTTTCAGAAGGCAAAATATCACTATGCACTATCCCCCTTCAGAGGTGTTTGAGCTTTGTGCTGGAAGCACATCTGGCTCATATTGGTTGCTATGTGTGCTGATGTAGAGAATGATGGATATTCCCACCTGTTGATTCTCCCAGATGGCTCACACAAACGGAGTATCCAGCACCAACGCACCAATTTCATAGGTTCAGCAGGTGTTCAGGTTAAATGGGACCCCAGGAGACCTCTGCGGAAACTTCCTTCTCTAAACAAGGTCAGTTAGGGGATCCTATAACACGGCTCAGTTTGATCCATTGGGTCTTGAAAAGCTCTAAAGATGAGAAGGCACGATGTAGCTGGGCAATCTGCTCCTCTGCCTGGCCATCCTCATAGAGAAAAAAACCTCTCTCTACTCCGTGCGAGGCTGATATCCTCCTACCACACACCATTGGGAAAAGCCTGGTTCCATCTTTCTGAGGACCTTGTCATAGGAGCTGCTCTAAGGTCCCCCAAGGCCACCTCTTCTCCATGCTGAACACTGCCCATCCCTCAGCCTCTCCTCTGGGGCATTTCAGCCCTGATCACCTCAGAGCCCTCCACACAACTTGTTCTGGATTGGTCATGAATTTTCTGTATTGATCTATTTCACTCTTAGTTAAGTCAGCTGAAATATGAATTAATCACTGTTAATTAATACCAATAAAACCCTGTAGACCTGGAACCAAGTGCTCAGACCTGTTCTGTGAATGGTAATAACCTGCCCTTTCCATCTCTGAATACCATGGGTAAGAGGGCAGGATTATCTTTCTTTCAGGATGAGAGATTCAAACATATTACCCAAGTAGGACAGAGGTGGTCTAACCATTCAGCAACAGAATCACTTAGTCCTTTCCCAGTTTTGCTGGACTGGACCTCAAAAATCCATTTGTTTTTGCTGGCATGGGATGACAATGATGATTGAATTTGGAATGAGTGTCAGTAAGTACTCCAAAGAGGCACTTCACACCCTTTACAGGAAATTCAGCAGTCTGTATTAAAAATCAATTAGCATTTTCACAGCACAACCTTTGCTATACAATGTACAATGACCTTTATAGGCCAGAGAAGAGTCAGTTTAATGTACTTACTATATAATGCCAGATGGTAATGTCTTCCCTCACTTAGGTAGCTTGTGATTAAACTCAATTATCTCGGCTACCGATTGACCTTTATCCATCTCCCATTATTTAGTGAATGGAAGTTGGTAAAAGATAACAGGGTGGATACATCATGTTATGACAACATCTTACAAGTGGGAGTGAGGCATTTCTGGTATGCAGTGGTATCAAGCAAATTTTGTATCCTTCCAGATAAAGGAGAACTTGTTGAGATGCAACCAGGTTACTTTTGTGTCTTGCGTGTACATTTTCCTTTCCTCTTTTCACTGTCATGCTTAGTTGGATGTGTATAGTAGATAAATATTTTCCATTTATTAAGAATAAGAAGAGATATTTATCATACCCAGCTGGTGGTCCAGTAAACAGGGAGGGAATTTACCCTCCTTATTCACCTTTAGAGGCTTTATTCAAAGTACATCCAATAGTTGATACTATGCAGAGCCACAGTGCAAGAAATGGCCTTTGCCGTTGTTGTTTATCTCATTGCTGATGCAGCAGTTTCTCATGATCCAGATATTTCTTAGCCCTGGAGGTCTGACAAAAAATATTCTGAGGTCAGTAGTAAAATGAAGTATCACAGTACAGTCTCCTCTCACATGCAACTAGATTACTTCATCTCATTTATCCTATTTTTAAATCTGTGCCAGGGAAAGACTAGTTGATATTTCTAAAACACATAATTTTTCAACCCCTTCAGTTCAACCCAAGGAGAAATTTATCATCTGCAATTGCATTTTCATTGGGAAAGTTAGAATTTTACAAGGCTCCAGCATGTATGTGGCACATTTGCTCATCCTGATAAGACTTCTTGACAAAATGTTTCTGTTTCTTGTAACTGTTCCTCACATCACTGTGTCCAGGATACCAGAGTTTGAAATCTCGTTTAAATGAAACCTGATTTGAGCTCTCCCTGTGGAACAGGCTGTAGTTAACTCTTCACTTCAGTAAAGCAAACAGGGCATTTAAAGAGTATTTTTTTTTAGAATGAAACAGCACAACTTTGTAAATAATTGAGTATTTTGCTTTTTTGGTTCTTCGCCATGTCTCCTTTCTATTGAAATACTCTGGAAGCAAGGGAAGGGCAGTTTTATCATGCCCCATTCCTATGGGCTTAACTTTTCTTCTCTCTTTGATTTTCACTCTGCTCACAGTTTGTCAACGCCGAATATTTTTTTCCCTATTGCAATTGTGATTTGAAGCTCTCATTTGGCAAAGCTCTCCTTAAGATGTTTTCATTTCCTCTCCAGGCTCCAAAGATACCAGCATATGGCCATGAAACACTGTCACTGAATTACTGTCTCTTTTCATGGTAATTAGTTCAGACTTTTGGACTACATCTATCCTGGTTAATTGAATGGTACCAGGGAACATTCCCAGCAATGGGAACTTGATAGACTGTCCTGTTAAATGGTTCCTGCTATGATTTTGGCCCATTCCAGCTGGAACTCTCCCAAACGCATCCTGGACACAGTTGGGGAGTCAGCACAGACTCAGGACCATTCCCAGAAACCAGTCTGGATGCCCATCCTGTTTCCAAGGCTGGAAGAGTTTAACAGTACAGATATAGGCAAATCTGTGCCAAAGAAGGATCTCAGACACATGTAGCATAATTATCTAGCCATATTGTAACCCTAAAGCAGGTTTGGATTCTCCCTTTCCTCCTTTATCTAGAAAGAAAAAAAAAAATCTTTGTATTTTAAAAACATGTAAGCACATAGCTTGGGAGTCACTATCATTTTCTGTGACAGCTGAATTGGTGCTGTTCATAAATATCTCTTACCTTCTAGCCACTGATTGGACAAATACACATATTGAATCTGTGTACTGGACCTGTTCCACAGATGAATCACGGCTAAGAAAGGGCTCCACTGCCCAGGAACATGGCTTGTTGCAGCAATTGGGTGTTACATGATGAATAGGAAAGAGAATATGGGGATGGATGGGAAGATTTCTTACTTATCATGATTGAGTACCAAACTGAAGAACTAGATACTATCGCTCCACCCAGTGCAGAGCTCTCAACAGATGAGAGGCTCAGAGCCAGTAGTTTAGTCCAAGGTGGAAATTTTATATATGAATAGGGATTTCTTGCAGTGAAAGCCTTCCTGTGGTGTGCGTCAACCACACATTTATACAGATGTTGTGGCTTTGACACCAAAAGTTGGTGTTGGCTTGAAATGATCTTAACCTGATTGTGAACTATCACAATTGTAGTGGCCTGACATGAGATTTGCAGCAAAACCTAGAATTTCATGTCAGAATTAGAAAGATCCTGCAAATAATTTGGTTTTCATGGAATGTGAAGTTCTCTTTTACATCAAATGAGGAGAAATTCTTCTATCATTAAAAATAGAACAAAATAGTTTTTCAATTCAACCTGCTATTAATATTAAAACATTGTAAAAGCAACCCTGTGCTCCAGAGATGTACAATTTCAATGTCCCCAGAATGTACTATCAAGGATAGCAGGGATTATTGATTAATTTCATTATACAGGGTACAGTATTCACTTTGGAGAGTCACTCAATACTAGTTATCAAAATATATGCAGAGGACAGGTAAAGGTTATGAAACTGCTTGGAGAACAGAGCTAACAAAGTGAACTCTCAGCTGTAAGTCCTGTGCATGACTTAGTACTGCTAATAGTGCAAGTATGTGCACATTAGAAGCCCTATTGATCATCAGGAGCTACATTTCAAGTCAGAAATAACGAAGGTAGTAAGACAAACATGGAAAATAATAGCCCATTTATCTGGGTAACAGAAGCAAACTGTGAAGTTTGAAAGTCACTGGTAGAACAGTTTTATTCTACTCAGGTAGTAGCTGAAGAGAAGAGGACAAGGAAAATGGTATCTTTCCTCTGTGTCTGAGGTCAGTACTGTAACAAGTACAACTGCAAACCCCCATACTTACTTTTTAATGCTGTTATTATTGTTCCCAGTGTCCTTAACCTCTCTACATATGTAGCTTTGTTTTCACCAATGGGCAATAACTTTCACTGCAAATTATAAAAATAATTTTAGCAATTTACTATCTGGAGGACAAATATAAGAGTTCTTTCTCTGAAACAAAAATGCTCTAAAACCACATGCCATTGGCAAGTCCTTCTCTGCTTTTACTACTTTTCCTTTGCATTAGAACATTTATCTGAAATGGCCACTTGCCTCATTTTGTTCCAACTGATCTTCTTACTACAGCTGCAAGATCTAATGCCTTATGATAATACAAATGAATAATAGCTCTTACACACCACCTAAGAATTTAAGATTAACTTCCACTTTGGTAGAAACCAAACCCCTCCCTTAACAAACAACAAATAAATAAGCAACAAAAAACATCCCTTCCCTAAAAATCTTAGTTCTTAATTTTAAAAGTTTCACACTTATGAAACTGCACAGAAAAATCAGACTATCTGGAAACTTTTTTATATGTGATAATTTAAATCTAAACTATAGCAATTTCACTTACTTTACATGGCCATTTCCAGTTATTTGAGGTGACAGGGACAGTGAGGAAAGTGAACTGTGTCACCTAGGTGATGAATGTGTTGGACATCATTCAAATTTCCTCTTGCCAGCTGAAATGAGAATCTCCTCCTCTCCCCATATGGATGTGGTTAGCCAGCCACCTGCAGCTGGGGGCTGTTACACCCACCCAATCACACCAACCTGCACGGCCCATGAAGAATTAGAATTCCATTTTTTATTTCTAAAGAGGAAAGTTTAGGAAAAATGGCCGAGGAAATGGAAATCAGCACACTGAGCCCTGTGGCCACCTGTGTCTGACAGGCTTGCAGGTTCATTTAGCTGGTGGAAACACATGATTCACTGGATTACAGTGACAAGATGGAAACTTGAACCCACCTGAATCCTGTAAAATTACTTTTCCTCATGATGTGGCAGCTTTGTCATCTTTTACTGTGACTTACGGGAGATAACAAACACCCTTTACTGGGAGGCTACTCTAACTCTCCTATTGATTTTTGGCAGTCCTGTGTGCTTGTTTAATAAGAAAAATGTTGCTCAAAACTGAGTCTGATAATCTTAAATATGTTATTTACTTTTTGAAAGGTGATCTGGATTATGATTAATATGATAAATAGCTCAAGCCTAATGGAGTCAATGCTTCTTTATATCTCACAGTGGTCCAGTCCTGGTGCAGAGAAGAAAGTAACAGTCAAGCCTGAATTAAACACTCTCGGCTTCCATGTTTGTGGTTTTGATTTATTTATTGCTATCTATGCACAGGCCTCCATTCAATTGCAGGAGCTAATGTCATCCTGATACATAGCTGGAGATGAAAAACTCAGCTATCTGCCAGGTGCAACATCCTTTCACATTTCCATCCTGCCCTTTTCTGGGATCAGTCAGCACCAGAACCCCTCCCTTTTGATGATCAGCTGATGTTTTCATGTGAGTGTATCAGGCACACTTTTTACAGGGAATACATGATGGTTCTTGTCTCTCTTTTGCAGACAGGCACCTCATGGCACCAGCATAGCACCAGCATAGCCCAGGAGGACGGGCACAGGTGAACCGCACCAACCTGTACTGATCCCTGTCCCTCTCTCCTCTTCATTCCTTCTTGCTCCCCTTTTTATCTGAAATCACATCCCACCCGTGCACCAAGTCCTTCAGCAACTCCCTTAGGAGTCACCCTAGGATGGGATCAGACCCCTGTCAAATACCTCTTGCATCCCTCCACTGGAAATGGGGGTTGTTTACCATGAGACTGCAGAGGCTTGTCCTTGGCAGGGGAGGCATGATGGATCCCAGCCTGGCAGTCCTGCGCTTCCTTGCTGGCTCTCAGAAGGGTCTCCAAGGCCCCTGTAAGCCATGAACCTGTCACAGGAGGCTTTTGTGGTGTCTGTCCTATGGAATATACAGCAACAGGAATTCTGCTTGCTATTGATTAGCAACAGCTCAATATAAAAAAGTTTCAGGTAGCAGATCTTTACTGGAATTGCACTCTTGGTGCTACTGACTCCCAAAGACAGAGCGCTGCTCGTTACACTCTTCCTGAGCTCATCTTCCTTTCTCTTGAGATCACTATGTACATTTGTAATGCTGTGAAGGACCCTACAGACACCAGTGCTTACTTTGATATTCCTCTTGTCAGCTGGGCACTGATAAGTTGTCTTGTCCTGCTGAACTACTGCTTTGTTTTGAAATTTTTTGATACAGTGATACAATATTTCCCAACATCTTACCTTGAAATTGGAGCTGGGTCTAAATGGATGGAAAAAAGCCCCCATTAGTAAAACTTTCTTGTTAAAATGGAAAAATAAATAAAAAATAAGTATGGAATAAGACTTTATGAGTTAATTCTCATAATGGAATTTATCTACAATGTGGTGTGTATAAGAGGGGTGAGACCTCATATAAATTCTGAAGGTTCCAGGCCCTTCAGGGTTGGCTGAAAATTAATTAGCGAGACAGCATGGTCAAGTGTGTCTTGAAAAATCAAAAGGGTTTAATAAAATAACTGAAATAGTACAAAACAAATGACCAAAGCTGAGCACAGTGAAAAGACAGATCCTTCACCTGCTACAACACCTCGAGAATGCCGTTGGTTCCTTTGTTCTGTCCCCTTTTCTACTCAGTGGTTGAGGACGGGCCTATGGGAACTCTGCCAATAGAAAGGGATACAGATTTTGACAAACAGCGACAAGGTCCAACAGGTGTTTTTTCTCCTGGCACTGAGCCAATTACAAAGAGAAAAAGATAGAATTTTCCAGTTAAACTTCCTAAAAACTCAAGAGGTAAACTGAAAACTTTTTCCTAATATAGAAATGCCCACTCAGGAGTGGGGGGTGCATTACTACAGGTGTGGTTTACAGTCGCAATTTTAAACTGGTGGTACCTTTTTACACTGTCAAAATGTAAGAAGTTACCTACCAACTTTAATAAAGCACCTGCTCAGAATAACAACATTTCTACCATGTTTAAAATAGAATTGGAAAGAAACTCAGTCAGTCTAAAAACCTAATCAGTATTATTTTTTCTTATTGATGATGGGTGGAAATTCTGATGTGTTTTGTGAATTTGTATCAGGAACATTTGACTCTTCAGTCAGGATTCATTCTGCAGAAGAAAACAAGCACAATTAAGTTAGTAAGACACCAGTGACACTGTGTTGAAGTCATGAAGAATAATGAAAATCCAGAATAACTCATGATTAATGGTCAACCTTCCCAGAAAACTGTGATTAAAAACATCAGCTGCAGGGGGGTTTTTGTGTTTCAGTTAGCTTTTCTGCTTTAAAAGGAATAAAATGTACATAAGAAAGGCACCAATGTGAAAATGAAACTGAGGAATATTTTAAGTAGTTGAACATTGGTTTAGTAAGTGCTGCTGTGATCAGTGAAACATATGTGGTGAAACATCTGCTCTGGCTCTCATGTCAACGTAATTGTTCTCATTTATTGTGTTTCTGTGGATGGAGAATCCATACCATGTCCTTTCCATATGGATTATTCGGTGCCTAAATTATACCTGTAGCTGAGGATTCTTGGGGATGACACTAACTTGAGTCTTCCTTTATGTATTTCATCACAGCATGAAGAAATTTGGTAATTTAAATTTAAGTTCTTTACACCTATCTGAAGGTTGAAAAATTTAATCCACTTCCCTACTCTGTCTTTTCTTGCCCTAGTGACTCTTCCATCTTGCAGATATTTACTCGTTGACCTATCTTCTCCTTTACCTCACATATCTTCAAAGAAAAAAGGAAAAGAAAAATAAAATATAAACAAACATGAAAAAAGCTATTTTTCTTCTCAATTTCTGTTCCTTATGCATCTCTTGTTCTTATTAATGTTGCTGTCTAAAATAATAATCCAAAATTATTTTCTACAGATAGTCCCACAGTTCAGTTGAACTTTCAGTTCCTTGTTCAAATTTAGGTCTCACTCTTTCCCAAATTAAAGGCTTTTATAGCCATTCTGACATTCCTACCAAGGTTTTGATCAGCTCTTGTTTTCTTAAGCAAGGAGCTTGCCTGTCACCCCATACAAGCTGACCTTCCTCTTCTCTGTGTATGTCACTGCTGTCAGGAGTGATCTCCCAGGCTACTGGGACCACATCATCCCACCATGACGTCTTTCTGTGCTTCCCTCAGGATTCTCTTTTCTTATTACAGGAAAACCAAAACAAAGCACCTATCTGCCTGAAGTGAACCAAATGAACTGAACTGAACTATCTCCCTAGCCTCTTTCAATCAGTATCACAATGTCAGCTCCTGCCTCTTTTCCACCCACAATCTGCCAGCTTCCACTAGTTGCCCTCTCCCTTAATGCTGTTTGTTTCCCATAACAAATGGCAAAATTAATGGCCTCATTCTCCTTAAATACCCTCAAAGTCCATCCTCATCATGAGCCCTATAAAGAATTTAACACTATGCAGCCAGCCCCTCTGCAACTGGATTTTTGCCTTTGTTTTCTTGGTTTTTCCACTTCTACCCAGGTGTTCAGTTTTAACTTCACTGGAAGCAGTTTTGGGGTAGAGCCTTTGTTGGCTGCCTGGTTGAAAAGCAGTCAGTGTGAGAATTTTTTCCCCAAATGTCCCAAGTCTAACTTGGTGTCGTTTTGCATTTTGTATTTTACAATGTTTTGCTGTACGATTTTAATCTCAGAACACTTAGCTTCAAACTGGATAGACTATAAAACCTCACAGTCACCCAAATACTGTTCTAGATGTGTAACAGAAGCAGGCCTGTATTCATGTTTCTCTCAGACTCTTCCTCAAACTCACTGATGCTTTCCCATAACTCCGACCTTTGTGAGACACCACCCTGTCAAGGCTCACAAGCCTTTTTCTTTTGACGTTCATTTTTTTTGTTATCAGATCCATTCATCCATTCCTTTTTCTTCTTATCCCTTCCTCCTCTGCCTGAATGACTCATCTGTTGTGTCCTTCTAGCATTTAACTTCAGAGTTGTCTGGGCAGGGACTCTGTTGCTGTGATTTAACTTTATAGCATCTGGTTCTAAGGGACTCAGATCCCCAATGATGGCCTTATAGCAGTCCTGTTTTCCCAGTGATTCTCTCTCCTATATCAGGCTGCTCAAGAATTGCTTGAAAATGTATTAAGCATACAGCAGAATGACATATCCCAAAAGAATCTGATTTAAGGCCAAATCTTTGGTTTTACTGTGCACTTCCTTGTCAAACAGTTCAAGTTAAGAACTAAGTGTCAGCCTAAATTTACCATCTTTGGTTATCTCCTGTCATGGTCCTCATCTTATTTTAATGCATCTTACTTAGACATGCAAAAAATAAAGGTCATTTCCTTCTACTAAAAAGAATTTGTATTTCTTTATTTTTAAGAATGACCTTATTGCTACTGAAGAGACAGACAGGCAGTGGAGGAGTCTGAATTGTTTATTCCAGAGTTTACCAAGCATGGTGAGCATGCCTTTGACAGTGCTCAAGCAAATGCAAAAGAGGAAAGGCAGCTGCACCTGGTGATTTCTTCAGAGATGTGTCTGAGCTGACCATATGTGTGCTTCTGTCTAAGGACCCGTTTGGTCATTAATGTTGATAAGGCACAAACTGGTGATGCAAGTGCAGATGGAGAAAGCATTGGGTTAGGAGTGATGGCTGCATGATGTTTATGAAGATTGTGTTCCTGATGGTGGGAGGCTTGGATAAGTGCATAGAGTTTTTCTTTAAGGAAAGGGAGTGAGGGCACAGAAATGGGGGGTTGACTCAACTTACATGAGTAAATTATCCAGAACAGAGCTCAAAATGGACCTACAGCTGTGCTGATATCCAGACAAGTCAATACTGAGAAACCCTTGTTTAGGTGCAACGTTCTTTCAGAGTACATCACAAACTGACTGGAGAGTTTGAGGTGATTTATTCCCCAGCCTATGTGCTGGCTTCACCAAGGTCCTGCTGTCTACCTTGCGAGAGATGATGCTGATACATAAGAATTTAGGGGAAGGCTGCTATCTGCCCCTGTACCATGAAGATGGCATTACATTAATTTCAGCAAAGTAAACAAGGAGAGGAGGAGCTGTCACTGGGGAATTGTAAGGCAATCTGGCATGAAAGCTGCCTCTCACTCCTGCAGGAAGTAGCTCTTCAGAAGTGCCAGGAGAATTTAAATAAGAGTGAGACAGAACAGCTAAAATATTTATTACCAGACAACTTTTAAAATTAAAAATAAGGGAAAAGGTATATTGAAACAAATGCCATGAAGATACACAAAAAGACAGCTATTTTAAAATATCCTTAGGAGTATGAGAGACAGTGAGTTTCATATCATGGTATTTTTCGGTGTCAAAACCAAAACAGAATGAAATAACTATGCAATGTTGGGAATTACCTCCTTCATCTTAGGTTTTATTGTATTTGAACGCCTTTTCTAAATACCTTTTTTGAGATTATAGTATTTCCTCCCTCAAAATCAGGGTTACATAAAAAAGTTTGTTTTGCAATTGTTCCTTTAACCCTCACCACTGTATCTGTGTATCCTGTAATGTCTGGGTCATTGTGCACAACCACAGATATTGAAATCACATTAAACCAAAGGGTGGGTTAGAGAAATTTGCATCAAGGTTTTCATGTCCCCCAGGTCACCATCTGTGTGCTTGATGACAATATCAATGATTGCACCAGAAATGTGTCATTTGTTATTTAATACTTTCATCATTGGCAGGGAAATTTTCTTTGTCTTTAGGGATTAGCCAGAATAATATAATTACTATAATAGGATGAATTTTCTTAAGGAAAAGTAAGGAGTTGTTTCCCAAGTTATTACTTTTATGAGTGGAAAACAGAAGTAGTAATAATAATAATAACATTTATAAGACTAACAGTAAGACTCTAGTAAATTATACAAGATGTGTCTCCTTTATAAAAAGGCTCATATGAGCCTTTTTTTTTAAAAAAAAAACAAAAAAACCCAAACCTCAGAAAACCATCAGAACCCCAAACAACCCAAATTCAAACAGAAGTAAAGAAAAAACCCCAATGTATTTCAAACTAATTATTCTGCAGTCAAGTGACACAACCTATTGAACTGAAGCCCGGAAAAGTCAGTGTATTATGAAAAGTGACGCAATCCATAAAAGCAAGTGTCATAATCAAATTTCCTTGCTCTGGTCATAGGCATATTCAGATTTGTTCTACAAGATACAGTAAAAGAGGTCCTGAAAAGAAGAACTTCTTTGCAATTTCCATGGCATTGAGCCCAGCAGATTGATGATTTAAACAAGCTATCTAGATTTCCAACTAGGTATGCAATCAGAATGTAAATGCACTGGAAATTTTTTATTCGTGCTACACTGAGTTTATCTCACCATGAAGACACTTTGCAATGTCCTTTTCTCAGGATCAGTGCTGAAATGTCATTCTTGCTAATGCTTTGCATAAAAAAGGGATATTCTACAAAACCCGAAGCTGGCTCTCCTAGCAGGTAAAAGAATCAGCCCTGATGGAGGGCAAAGTAATAAAGGATACAACACTGGAAATATCAACAATGTCTTTTGCTTTGTGTGTGTGAAAAGGAATGGGACAAGTTATTTTAAATTACTTAATTAAACATAAAAAAGTGGACATGTCAGCAGCTGTGAGACAAGGATGTTGTGTATGGGATTGCCTAGTAATCTCAGTTCCTGCCCATACTGCATTTTGAGAACAATTGCTTTATAATGGCTGAGAAGATCATAGAATCATAGAATGGTTTGGGAAGGGACCTTAAAGATCACCAAGTTCCAAGCCCCTTGCCATGGGCAAGGACCTTCCACTAGAGCAGATTGCTGAAAGATGGTCTCTTGTAATTTCTGCTACCGATTGGAGAAACATTGCAACTGACAAATATGCTAGAATTACAGCAACAGTAATAATACTGCTCTTTTTTTGCCTTATCTTACCTTTACCTACCCTCTTGCAGTACTTGCAGTTATTGTTTAAGGAAAGGAGTGATATCAATCAACATAACAAAAGTACTGCAAATCCCTACCTGGACAGTCCTACATCAGTTTAAATCAAACTTATTTCACATTAAGGCAGCTAGGAATAATATCTAGTGAAATGCTAAAGCTGCTGTTTTGCGGTCCACAGAGAACTTGGTGGAAGTTTGCACAGACTCATCACAATTAGGTGATGAGTGCTGCCAGATCTGTGCAGGGACTGCCATCTCAGTGGTGTGGGACAGTAGTGCCTGTCACCTACAGATTGGGGCCATTTTACCTGAGATGTGTAATTCAGTCTATGAAATCTCTGTAAGTGTTACAGGGCAGAAAAAACACACAAATAAATTACACACACACACAGAGATGCAACACCCCCTGGTTTAGTACAACCCATTTTATACTGTAGAGAAATTGGAAATTAAGAAAATTGGCAGCAATTGGAAATTAAGAAATGAGCACATATGAGACCATCAGATGACACTTGTCTGGCAACATCCCCAACAAAATGATGCCCATTTACCAAGGCTAGTTCACCCTGCCCCCAGGTTTTGGATTGAGGAGTCTGGGTAGGGAAGTCAGTCATCTACGATCTGATATTCTGAAATTTTGTTTTACTGATTCTCAAGGGGAAAAATAACAATTGAAAATTATCTGTGACAAGGTATTGAGCCCTGACTCTGGAACTGTGAAAACCCTGGAAAATCTGAGAGCATGATGATCTGGTAGATTTCAGACAGGAAGTTTTGCTTCTTGAGGATCCATGACACAGCTCCATGCTCAGATTTTGTACTATCTGGCAGTTGAGCTGTCAGGAAACTGGGAATTATGAGGAAATTTGGTTACATGGTGGACAATGAAGTGGGCTGAAAAGTTAGAATTAGAAAAACCTATAGAGTACCTATGAGAAGCCTGGAAAATCAACAATCTCCTCAAAATTGCACAATTTTTGGATAATTCCTAAATTCTGATAAGACAGAAAACTTCAGCCTTGATTCTTTGGTTACATTCTTTTTAATCTATACTTCTACAGTAAGGAAAAAAAAAAAAAAGGAATTTTTCTCCTTTTGTCTACCCATTGCCAAAGAAATAATGTTAAATACTGTTATTGCTCAGACTGGTGTCCTTGGTGTTAATGGAATAAAGCATCCATTGTCTTTAATGGAAGTAAGTTCAGACTCATCCGCTGTTTTCCAATTTCTGTTCATTGATGTATCACCCACAGGAATTGCTAAGATGTTGCTAAGAGGTAGATTAGCAGAAGGGGAATGGAGATGAGATCCCATATGGGTGAGCTTGACTCACCAGAATACATAATCAAGTGTTTATCTGCTTTTATTGGCTACAAAGCTGTTCCAAAGTCTTTAAAAGGTTCACCTAGGTCCTGATTAATCAAGGTAATCAAGGAAGATAAATAATTTAATCTATCAGATTTTTGTCGATGGTGATATTAATAGAAAAAAGGAAGGCATGAGTTTTACCAACATAAATCTTATATGGCCATAGATGTGTTTCAAACATCCTACCTCTCAGAAGATGCAAAAAATACCAATACTTCTTGTTATGTACAAACTCTGAAAAGAGAAGTTTTGTCCTTCTCTCTCGAGACAATTATGACTCTTTATTGACCATGAAATTTTATGGACATTGTACTTTTGTTCCTCCTTGCTTTTGCATGCAGATTGCAGCCAAACCTCAAGTGCGTGTAGGCAGATCAAATACAAATAAAGTATTAAAGTAAAATTCCTTTTCCTTTAATGATAGGACAATATTAGCATATGCAATATCATAATAGAGGATGTCAAAGTTCTCAATTCTTCACACCCAATTTTGAAGAAAAGAGGGATGCATGCAGAAGTTGGTGGTATTTTTTATTGTTTTATGGATGCTCTGCAGGAGGCCCCACCTCTGCTGTTGGCACTGTTCAACTTTGATGATTCTCCATATTCTCCATGTACAAGATTAATTAGTTATCTCACAGAAGGTTCCTATTTTCTTTTATTTGGTAATACATCCATCTGTCAAAGCAAACTTTCTCTGAAATCCTCTGTCTGTGAACTGTCCATTTTCAAATAACCTTTTTAACTGTGGCTTATCAATCACTTTGTATTTTACTTCATACAGATTAAGACCTGTTATCTTCCTTTTACTTCAGATATAGATTAAGACCTGATATCTTCTTTTGGTTGTTTTTTTTTATTTTTTTTTTTTTTAATTAAGTGTGGTTCAGTATAACCTAAAGATATTTGTAATTGTATTTATGTTCTTTAAGTTAATGCTGAGATTTTTCAGTGTTCCTAGAAATCCAAGTTACTCAGTTATAGTAACAGAATATGTTTATATGTATATAGGTATGTGTATATGTAACAACTGCTATGTAATTACAACAATATTGTTGGTATTTATCAAACTTGTTTAATAAAATTTGTTCACATCTCTTTAGGCTTCAAACTGGCATGAGTCAAAGGGATCTTCTTATCCCTTCCTTTTGTCTGGAGAAAAGCTCTCTGGCAGAATTTGCTGTGTTGCCTTACCTCCCCCTGCATGGGGAGAGGCTGAGGAGGCTGAAGGGCTGCTGATGGAGGCTCTGCACAGTGGTACCTGGCCTTCCATCTGCTCAAGGCTATTGCTAAGGAATGTCTGCTGCAAATAACAGCATCACCTTCCCCACCTGTTCCCACGCCGGCTCCAAGGGCTTCTCTCTCTCCTTGATTCCATGGGCCGGGAAGCACCAGAAGCTGCAGGATTGCATGGAAGTTTCTCTCTCACTTTCCCCCCCTCCCCAGTCACTGCTTAAATCCTCCAGAACTGAAGCACCTGCTGCCAGCCCAAGAGGAAACCACCCAGCCTGCTCCCTCCCAACCATGCTAGTGTCAGTCCTTTCAGAGCTTTTCCCTCAGGCTCCCTTCCTTGCCTACTTTTCCATGGTGTGGTGAAGCACATCACGATTCAGGCCTTCAGACCCAAATTCTTTGTGCATGGATTTACAGAGAAAAGGTGACAATTCATGCAGCAAGTTCCCTCCTCTCCACAAATGCTTGATCTAGTCCCTTACAAGAGCTGTGACTTGGATCTCATAATTCATGTGTGCTTTGAGGGAAATGAAAAAGCATGTCTCTGACTATCCTCATACTTTAATGATTACTCTGTTTGAATTAATTATACTCTTTTTGGTATTTTTTGAAAGGTCTGTGGCTGATGGTATGAGATATGATTTTATAAGAACAGAAGAGCCAACCACTCATGTGATTATGAAATGATATACAGTTGAGCAAATATTCTTTATCTCTACTGAGAGCTAAGTTCATAGGCAGAGCACCCTACTATGAATAATCTTCTTATTTCTAATGCCACCCAGCCATGCAGACTTAAGGATAAGTACAGATGAACTAAGAGAGGCTGAAGTTATTAAATGTAACGGAAATGGGCTTTAAATTTGGGGAATCAAAATTTTGGAATAAATTTTTCTTTAATATGCTTAAATTGCCACCATAGCAGTTCTACTTTCCTCATCAAATTAGTTAAGTGGGAGATGAAATGATGCAAATTCTGATCTATCAAAGAATCACAGCCACTGAGAGAAACAACTGAAATATGGAAGTGGCTGTTGCAAAGCCAGACCGTGTGCCAGGATGAAATGGAGACTTTTATTCTTTAAAAATTCTTCTGAAAGGAGGTTTGCACTTCCAGGGAAACAGTGTTACCCACCATAATCTGACGTTTCTTTCAGTTTCAGGTCATCTAAGCCATTTTATCTATAATTTTGGGCCATACAAAAAGGATCTTGGAGCATCCAACAGCTGGGAGAGGAAGAGGTTTGGAGGGAACATTATTTAGGTCAAAGATATATTATAAAGCTATATGAAACTTCCCACAGCTGATGATGTTTAATGGAGCCCATTGTACGGGTGGAACTGCTTGGAGTCCTGGAGGGAATGGGAAGGCTGGAAATCTGCTTCTGAGGGATTCTGGGAAATCTATGGACAACATGGACTTTGTCTGTAAAGATGCTCTTGGGAGAGCCTGTCAGATCTCTGCTGGCCCCCCTGGCCAGGTCTGGGGGGCTGCAGCTCTCTCCTGGAGTTGGTGGTCTTTGTAGCCAAGATAGTGTCCAGAGATTCGCTGCCCATGGGCAGCACCACTTGGAGAGAAGGGAAATACATCTTTGGCTAGGACAGATTACTCCCTCCTGATCTCCCACCTATCTGTGAAAGATGTGAAAATCCATTTTCTTTTTTTAATACAGTTTTTAGTGCCTCAACAGTAAGAAAAGAAATCAAACCAAAACACACAAAATATAACCTGTTTTCAATCAGGCATGAACTGATGACGTGCAAATTGCAACACTTCAAAATCAAATCATCCTCATGAGAGAGACTCCACTAGAGGAATCACAGAGTCTGCAGGCTTTTTTTCTTTCATTCTCATTTAATTTCCTTTTATTTTCAGTAGTACCTCTGTAAAAAACATCCCAAATTAATGTGACAGTGCAAATTTAAATTATCATTGAAATCAGCAAAATTATCTGAAAGCTTTGGCCTTACATGAAAATGCTTCTCTATTTAAAATCAATTTGTTCTCATCTGTGCTGTCCAGAGTTATGATTCCATGAAAAATAAGGTGTTAGAGTAGCTTGCCTCTGGTTACTATCCTCATGAGTCAGATGTTGTCATGTATAAGCAGGTTTGGGGACTATAAACCCTAAGGTTCTTCCCCTAATTGAATCAATGGGTCCTTTGCTAGCAATTTCAGTGGGGAAAGATTTTTCTAATGAAATGTTTCATATTTTTAGGGCCTAAGTCTGCATGAGGGTTCTTTTCATCTTGGGAATAGGTTGAACCCAGCTTTAGACTAGACAGGAGTAACAAGCCACCTCTGTAACCATATCCTTCAAGAAAGCTTGTACTGTTTAGAGTATTTTGGTTTAGCCACTAAAAAAAGAGAAACAACCCAAAGGGAAGAATCTCTGCCGAAGATTATGTCATGGGGATATCCCACCTGTGGGTCTGGTTTTCTGAGTTTGTGAAATTTTCAGCCCAAGAGGTGGCTGATTGTTCTGTGAGAGAAGGGCTCCTTTCAAGGACAGTGAAAAGTAAATAAGTCTTCTATTTTTCATAAATACTTCTAAGTTTCTCATAATAATTCTCCTATAGGTGTTGTTTCTATTGTTTAACCAATGAAGAGAAGAGTTGTCTTTTCTAACCAATTGTATGGTTCTTTAGCGCAGCATGTTATAAAAAGAGTTGTGTGACATTAATAAATAAGTCTTCTGAATTTCTTTCTACTTGGAGTCAAGCTCTTCCTTTCATGTCCAGCTGTGACACCCACCTGCCTCCAGAGAGCTGAGACATAGATCCAGGGCTCTGGAGAATACTGGGAAGGCACCTCTGAGCTGGTTTGTACAGGTCATTTTTGCATCCAGAGGAAGACAACAGCATTTGTGGTGCTGGTGCTGAGCCAAAGCAATTTTGCTTTCTTGGTCTGCCCTATACCATGAGGGTGCGTTGCAGTCAGAGCAGCTTTCAAATCTCTGTCCTTCACCTTGTTGTTTTGGGAAGATCTGTGCTCTCTTAGTCTTTGGGGAGATAATTTTCCTTTTTTCCTGTTTTGCTTATTATAGCTTCTGTTATTTGATGTTATCAAAGAAAAGAAGATTGACATGTTTGAGTTTGTTATAATTTTTTCTTGAATTTCACTTTTTTTTTCTTTAGGATACAGTGAGTGTTGATATGGCAAAAAGACTTCTCTACCCATTTGCTCATGAATTAAACTCCCTGGTGCCCAGAGATACTTGTGTCCAAGAAAGAAAGAGAATCCCAGCTATAATCACATGGAAATGTGAAAACTGCTTCTAAAATATCAGTCTAGGTGGATGGTAAGGATTATTTGACTGTTTCGCTCACATTGGACAACAGACCAGGTCTCTGGCTTTTGTTTCTAGTTGCTCTGATTCCTCTTCCTCTGTTGTAAAGATACAAAACAAAATAATTGTGTGTTAAGGCTGCCAGCTTCTTATTCCCTATCCCTACCTAAATCCCCCTAATATTCATGCTAAGGAACTGATTATAGGGTGTGCTGTTGGTTGGTGGTTTTTTCCCCCTTTTTACCATCTGTCTGCTGTGAATTCATCTGAAATCCCTGGCTTCACCAGCTAAAATGTTCTCAGCAATATAATTTTTTTCTCTTCTAATTATCCTTTTAATTTTCTTCTGCTCAACTCCCACACCTCCTCCCCCTTACCAGATTGTTTATATTTTTCCAAAGAGCTTCTGAGTATTGCTTATCCTGCTCTTTTCACCCTTTTCCTGCTTCTTATTCCAGAAACTACTTTCTTGTATCCTCCCTTGCTATGATCTTTCAGGAGTGAATGTGGATCACAACCTTCATGACTGTTTCTGACAAATTTCCCCGTGGGGAAATAACTTGTGATATTGAGAGTATTTTCCTTTCACTCAGACCTCTCTCTTCTGCATTAGCAAGTGGGACAGATTCCAGTGCTTATGAAAAGGTTTGGTACAAACGAATAGTACTTTATTTGTGGAGAAAGATACTTCATCCAATGACATCACCAAGCTTCATGAGAAGCTGTTAACTGAGAATTGACCCAAAACATGGCTGTAAAGGAGTATTTGAGTGGCTGGAAAAGTGCAGCCTGGAAAGAAATCGTAGGGCTGGTCCTGGGAAGAGTATATGGATGGAAGATTTAGTAATGAAACTATCTGTCATTTCCTGGACTGGGGGCTTGATCTGGGCATGGATGCAGAAAACTAGTGCAAGGAATAAGTAAGACTGAGGTTTCTGGCTTCAAAATCTCATTCCCATTACTTGTTTCTAGGTGTCATTTAAGACTGGTGACATTTTACCTCTCTTGCTTCTTCAAATTTTCTCAGCCTCAGCAGAACCTTCTGTGAGCCCCTACCTCTCATCTAAATGTAATCAGGGAGCAGGAAGGAGGAAGCACGAGGTCGATGTCTCCTGAGGAGCTCTGTGCAGTTTTCAGATCTCCCTTAACATGCAGTGACAGAACTAGGTTCCCCAAGAAGCTGTTGCTGGTGGTTTTATGTAATAGCCAACTCCATAAACACATTTGTAGATATCTATAAAAAGCCTTTGCTGTAGTGTCTGCATATGAACTGCTATGCACTTCATGTAACATATATAGAAGACAGTATGTGAGGTAGTCATAAAGAATACACTGTCAATTGTACAGAAATAACCATATGAATAGAATAGAATAGAATAGAATAGAATAGAATAGAATAGAATAGAATAGAATAGAATAGAATAGAATAGAA
>VZUI01084507.1:0-24881 GCA_013401135.1 Cettia cetti | reverse complement strand
GCTGCCCGGCGCCGCGCATGGAGGGCCGGGGGCCGCGCCGGAGGAGACACGCGCCGCGCTCGCCCCTATTGTCCGGCACAGCCGGGAGCGGGAGGAGGAGGAGGAGGCGCCGCTCTGCCGAGGGGAAGGGGCCGGGCCGTCAGAGAGGGGACCCGGGGAGGAGGGGGAGGAGGAGGAGAACGGAGAGAAGGAGGAGGAGGAGGAGGAGGGATGGCGCCTCCGCCCCGCCCGCGCGCGGCGGCCCGGCTGGAGGAGCAGGCACGAGCCCGGCGGACCGTGCGTGGGTCGCGCGGCTGGCGACACGCGCAGAGCGGCGTCATAACGTCACTGCTGCCCACACTCTCCCCGTCCGCGCGCACCAGGCAGGGGCGGCTCGGCGGGCCCCGCGCGCCGCGCGCATGCGCCCTGCCCCCTCCCCCTCGCGCCTTCGCAGGGACGGGGGGCGGCACCGCCCTCCTTCCCTCCCTCCGCTCCTTTAGAGTCACCGAACCGCGGAACAGATCAGGCTGAGAAAGGTCCGACCTGTGACCAAACACCACCATGTCAACTAAACCATGCCATCAAGTGCCACATCCAGTCTTTCCTTAAACGCTTCCAAGGACGGTGACTTCGCCGCCTCCCTGGTCAGCCCATTCCGTGATCTAGTCACCCTTTCTGTGAAGAAATTCTTCCTAAAGTCCAACCTGAACCTTCTATTTTGCAGCTTAAGACTATGTCCTCTCATCCTGTCGCTGGTTGTCTGGGAGAAGAGACCGACCCCCACCTGGCTACCGCGTCATTTGAGGGAGCTGTTGAGAGCTATAATGTCACCCCTGAGCCTCCTTCTCTCCCAGGGAAATAAACGCCCCCAGCTCTGTCAGCTGCTCCTCAGATTTGTGGCCCCGACTCTACAGCCGCTCCACTGCCCCTCTCTGGACTTGCTCCAGTACCCCAATATCCTTCCTGAGTTGAAGGGCCCCAAACTGGACACAGTACCCAAGGTGCAGCACTGCTTGGGTGAGGCCCAAGGGCTCCTGGAACCCCTAGGCCAGAAAGGTGGCAAGTGGAATTTTGACTCAGTACCCCTGTGTCATACATAACATGTCGCCCCAAGGGAATGGCATGAGGCTGTGTCAGGAGAGGTTTAGGTCAGATACTGGGAAAAGGTTCTTTCCCCAAAGAGTGGTTGGGCACTAGAATAGGCTCCCCAGGGAAGTAGTCACAGCACCAGCCTGACAGTTCAAGAAGTTTTTCAACAATGCTCTCAGCCACGGAGTGACTCCTGGGGATGGTCCTGCTGTGCAGGGACAGGAGTTGGACTATGATGATCCCTTCCAACTCAGGATATTCAGTGTCCATCTGCCCTCAATTCCCCATCCCCTTCCCCACACACTGTGCCCTGACACTGGGGGAGCAGTGGCTGTGGTGTCACCAGATCTGGCTGCTGGTGCAGGAGGCTGGGCACCAGTCAGTACAGCCTGGCCTTGAACACCCAACTTGGGCAGCTGCTTGGAAGTCAAGCATGGAAAGACAGTTTTGTTTCAAAATGCATCACCCATCGAATGCAATATACTGAGAAGTTCGTATTTGCATTTGAACCCTTGTGGTTCATTTTTAGAGTGGGGAGAGGTGGGATTTTTTTGCAAGACAAAGAGGTAAATTTTTGTAAACTTAAAAAATTGGGCTCCTGCAAACTACACAATTCCAGGAATTGCACTTTAAGGGAGAAAAAGAATAATTTATGATGTGATCTACTAGTCCATAGCTATGTACATCACAGTAGCTGAGACACTTAGAAATAAACTTTGGGCCTTTTAAATTTTTTTTATTATTATTATTTTAGGACTAAGCCTCCCTTTGTCTCTCTGCAACTGCTTTTTTTTTTTCCCCCCCATCCTTTCATCTCTTTTATTTCTCCATCATAAAAAAAATCCTAAATATAGCATGATAGGTAAGGGAACGTTTCTGTTCTTTGAATAATATATGAAGTGCCTGTACCCACTTAAAAATCAGATTTTGCAAAATGATTCATATGATTTAATTTTGCATAATACATTGTTCTTCTCGGTGCTTGCTTACTGGCAGAAAGGTTTAGATTTCACATGATAGTGTTATTTATAGGCAATGACACAGCTTTGGAGGAACCCATTTGGAAAGGATAGTTGGTTTGTATGGAGGATTTTCATCTCTATGAACTAGTTCTAGAAGCAAGTAGTTTTGTAGATGTGGACTGATGGCCATTTCACCTTGAGCTGCAGAGTTAACAAATGCACCTCATTCTTTTGCAGAACTGTAATCCCGCCTTGTCTTGTGGATAGCTGAAAGAACGTGGACACATGAGGAGGACACTGGATCAACTGCTGTGTCTTAAGAGGTTTTTCAGCTGTTTTCCCCCTTTTTTAAAAAATAAAAATCTCACAAGCATTCTCAGTATAATTTTATAATATATGCATGCAAAAATTCAAGATACAATAAGCATATGGTTGTTTAGAATAAAATAAAGTACTCAGCTTTTTTTTTTCCCAGTAATTAATACATGTCAGGTTTTCTTCTGCATTCTTTGACAGTTTACTCATATTTGGCCTGCTTACATTAAATCAGCAGTGCATTTGAGTTACTGATAGAACTCCACCAGCTTCACTGGTGTCAGGATTTCCCTCTCCCAATAATTTTTTAATTACTTTTTGTTCTTTTCTACTAATAATGAATTTATTTTCTCTACTCAGGTAGGATGGATTTTTATTCTAGCCAAGCTGAAATTCAATTCATCAAAAATACTTCATTCTTTTTAGTGGGAAAAAAGTATATTCTTACTTTCACAATATAAATAGTGTGTATTTCAATCCTATATGTTCAAACTTTAAGTGAAGATTCTTGATAGTGTGTTTTATGGTTTTCCTATCAGCTCTGCATACTTTCCATCTGATTATTTGAAATTAGTTCTATAAGGACACTTTAATTTTCAGTCTGAGATAGTATAGTCCTACATAACATAACCAGTGTTGTCCCTCAGATTATCTTTGATCTCTAATTAATGTTACATAAACACCTTTAGGGAAACTGACATACAATTTTAGGAAGTAAGTAAAGATTTTCCAGGCAGTGACTATTTCCATAAATGTGATGTTCTCAGGACACAAATTGCTATCTCTTTAATAAATACAGAAGTTATTAGCCCAATGTTGATTTCTTGAATGAATTTACAAGGAAGACTCTTAGAGAATCATAGAATGCTTTGTTTTGGAAGGGACCCTAAATATCATCTAGTTCCATCCCCCCAATCTTACCTCAGGATGACAGACGAAATCTTAATATTATGGGGTAAGTCACATATTTTCAGCCTAAATACATTTGCTGCAAAAAGAATACATGTTCTGTGACTTACATCCTGCCTATTCTGTCTGTTGTCTTCACTTGCCACAGGCTAAGAGCTTGTAGAAAAGGAAAGAAGGTTTTATTGATATTTGTCATAGAGGTATAACAACACCAAAGTGTTTATTCAGAGCATTTTGTTTGAATTAAATTTCAACCATGGACTTCTTTTGAGTACCATGGTGGTGCCTGTTGTAAATGCATCATAGGATATAATGAGATGCCATAGTTCAGCCATGTAAGCCCTGTGTCTTGCAAATTCTTTATCATGGCAGATACAACTATTAATTAGAATATTTAAATTTAGGGAGCATTAATAATGTTTTGGTGTTTCTTCTTGCATTTGCAGTTCATGTCTTTTACACATCATTATTATTTTCAGCGTGCTCTCTAGCAAGGAAGAAGCATTACTGATGGCTGGATTTGTCACAAAGAACAGCACTTGTGAAACTGGAGAGGTGGAAGATGACAAAATCAGAGTTAGTTTAGTTTCCTGGTTACTGTAAAAAGAAGATAAAATCACACAGGTACTCCAGCAAGACATTCTGCAGGATTAACTGCATGGCACAGAGTGCCTCTCTGGGGCACACCCAGCTAACACTAGCAGAACTGAACAGTCTGAACAGAAGAGGATGCTTTTCCCATGTTCTCTGTCCAAAATGGAAAATAAGGGTCCTCAAAGGCATAATGTGCTTGTACTCTGAAAACATCATGAGAACAGAGGAAATATTTATTTGTACAGGTACGTGATCAAAACAAGCATAAGCTGCTTTAGCTTTTCTTCTTACCTGAAGAAGTTATGTGGTCTAAAAACCAGGGTTATTCTGTACACAAGCAAAAAGTCTCTTTGTTTGTTACATCCCCAGTAACTGCATTTTTAGACATTGTTTTTGGCATTTCTTTGGCACATGACCAGATAGTCCTTTTTTTCTACCCAGAGATATTGTTTGAGTGAATACTGTATATTTCCATAGGAATTTCAGACATCTGGCAGCTCAGCTGAAATGTACTTCTCTCCCTATTTGGTGTGTCCCTTCCCTCTGCCTTGCCCTGGGTCTGCATTGGGCTTCTTTGAATTGTTGGGCAATACAACATTCTTGTCTCCTCTTTGGTTTGACATCCCCTGCACCCTGGATATTTTCTGCAAAACTTTGCATCACCCCCTCAGCGTGTTCATCCTTCTTGAGTGCAATGACTTGCACTTGCTTTCACCTGAGTGTATTGTGATTTCCTCAACCCATTTTTTTTTGGTTCTGTCCTTCAATATACTTCCAGACTTTCCTGGATCTCTGTCATCTGCAATTTTAATAAGCATGATCTCAAAACAGCTCAGCAGTAAAAATTCCATGAGTGAGTTAGTCTATGACCTGGAAGAGATCTGAAGAATGGTATTTAGTATATCCTGTCAACTCATGCTAACTCCTCTGGGAATGTTTTACAGTCATTTTTTGCACCCATATTGCAGTAGCTTTATCTTTCCTATGGCCCAGGTTCATCATTCCTGACTTTAGAGGCTTAACCTGGAGAGTAGTTGCCTAAGGCTAATTTCATAGTCAATAATTAAGGGAAAGACAGCAGGCCCTTCAAGTTGTTCTTTGAAGTTGCCTTTCTCTTCACTGAAAGGAAGAAACATGGCATAACCTTGCTCCTAATTTAAGTGTGCTTCGGTTAGTGTCTGTGAAGTCAATCAGATGAAGTGGGATATGTTATGGTGTTTATGGCAGTGTCAGGGTGGCTATGGAGAAGGATGGTGGTAGTGAAGACAAGCTAAGTCACATGTGCTGCGTTCCCATTAGCTACAGGTTTTGTCACTCTGCTGGAGAGGCAGATAAAGTCAGTTTGACTTGTCTGGGCAGACTGCTTGTTTGCTTTTGCTTCAGTTTCTGGTATTTTAAATATTATATGGAAACCTGTTCTGAATATTTTCAATATTTGTAGTAACTTCAATTTCACTAAAGTGACAGTCACTAATAGATATGTACCAATTCTATGCCAGAACCAGCAGACTGGAGCAGAGAGTTAAAGAATGATCCCAGAGCATTTCAAGTTTTAATTTGCTTCCAGCCCTAAGAGTCATCCTCTATGCTTAATTTAAGACTGGAGTTTTACTGACAAGTTATAGCCTCCAGGAACAGGACTGGCTGTGGAAACAGGCTAACAAATTCAGTTCTAAACACAGCTACAGACTGTCACAAGTTTAATATGGGTTCAAAGCCAGCTTTTTCTAACTCCACTGAAAATATTATTGGGAATAATTCTTCCTAAATGTGTTTCTAAAAAACTTTAGCTAGAGTGCACCCAGTTTAACTGGTCTCAGCCACTGGAGTTCTGGTTTTTCAATGATTACAATTACCTGCACAAAAATCCTCACACTACAGTTTAAATGAGTAAGGGCATTGGTGTCAGCATAAGTCCGTGGAGAAAGATTCTCTTTGTGTCATTTTTACATGAATAATAACAGTTGATGTGCGGAATATTTTTAATATCAGAGTGGGAGGATATGAGAACCCCAGGTGCAGTTTCTGAGGTGCAGCTTACAAGTTTAATGGTGAAATTAGAATCTGAAAATTCACGGTTTTTTATGTTGGTAATGGAGGTGGGTTTGGACCCCTATGAACAGATGTAACAAATTCATTGCACATTCACCAGCTGAATCATTTCTTAGCACACCACTCAATGTACAGTACCTGGTAGCCTTCCTGATAAACTGTAGAGCATCAATCTCCCATTCTGTCTTTAGAAGATCTGGTGATTTATTTTGATTTGGTTTAGTAGCTTTTTTTTAATGTTTTATGTGCTGTCTCAGTACCTCCTTAAAATTGCACATCCTTTCTAATTTTCTTTACGTGAAAGTGTAATTTTTAGCACAGTCTTTGCAAGGATTTTCTAAAGCAATTTTGACCTTTTTTTCTTTTTTAATTTCTCCAAAATTAGGGATTACAGTTAGGTTTTGGTTTTGGAAGTCATGTTTAAGTTCAAAAGGTTCCTGATGTTACAGCTGATCCTTTAATGGCCTATTGATATATACTAAAGATGTTGTATAATATTAAAACTGAGACTAAAACTGACAGAAGTGAAAAAATGAGCTAAAGTTGCTGCTTATCAACTAGGCTGAAGCAACAGTTATTATTAATCTCATTGTGTTGTGTTGTTAAAAATCAAAGGAAAGCACTTTGCTGTTTATATGTCAAAAATAAGACCTTTCTTGAGGTCCTGCCTTCTTCTAGGACAGAAGGGGCTTTCCACTTAATTAATTCTGCAGAAGGTTCTGTAGTGGAATGAGCCCACAGGAGAAGCAGCTAATGCAATTCCTGTTTAAAAAATAAATAAATCAAGCATGAGCTTTACCTAGTCCTGGTTTTTATAGGACCAGTGCTGGCAATAAGACTAGAATTTCTTCAGACAAAGAACATTTTAATTTATGTCTGGTTGTATTAAAGATGAGCACACTCCCTTCTTGCTGAAGCTTATTTGTGTGAAAATGTAGGCTAGTTGCTTTTTTATATATGCAAAAATTAATGAAAAATTTCTAGCAACAAAAGGACACTTCATCAACAGTCTCCCTTTGTATGAAGCAAATCAGAAATGAGAATTGGAGTAAATTCCAGCATTTGCACTTCTGATAATTTGGATGAGTACATATAGGAACATACACTGATGAGTACATACACTGACATTCCTCTGGCATTTTGGCTGTTTTACTATTCAATTTTATTTTTATTGAAGGGCTATAGTGTGCAATTATTCCCTCACAAAAGAGTTAGGTTGAAATAAATATTAACTGCTATTAGAATTAACAATCTCATTCAGAGGATCACATTACTAGTAAAACTGCATACCAATTTGTATTCAAATAAAATTACTTCATTATATCCCAAGCAGTTATTTTTCTGCCTTTACAAAAAAAAATGCTTAAGCATACTACCTCTGTTTCTCCATTAAATTTGGGCTTGCTTCTGAAAGTACTCAGGATGTTCATCTTTTTCCCTCCTTTTCAGCTCATTGCTGGAACTGCTCTTCTATCAAAACCTACAGCAGTAGAAGGTAATCCCATCGCAAGGAATAGAAGTGTGAGGATTAAATATTTGAAGCTACTCTTGTTTTTCCACCATGTACCATCCTGACATTTCTTTGTGAAGGAAAGAATGTGTCAGGGTTAGCATTAGCATGACTTCTCCTGCAAGTCTGGAAAAACATCTGTCATTCTGCCAGTCTTCCCATTAACTACCTGAGCAAATGCAGCAAGAAGATTTCATTACTTTCAAGAGACTAGCTCTGCTTTTATTTAGGTTTATTCTTTGCTAGACCTTTTGTTTTTAACAATTGCAAAAATGTAACTGGCATCCTGTCACATTTGCAACTCACTAAATTTCTACGTGGTTAATGCAATTAAATCTGGAAGGAATATTGCCAATATGCCAACAAAATGCAACAAAGTGGTGGGAGGGTTAGTTTACAGAAATTCCTGAACTCCTTTGTTTTGACCAAATGAAAGAAAGTTGTTCTTGTAAGTCAAGGGCATACTAAAAGGATTAGCTCTGATAAACTTTTATGTTCAGATAAAAGACAGTCTGAGTATTAGGAGAACATTTTTTGATCAATTTCTTAAAAGGAGCTTTACAGTTAATTAGAGACAAGTCTTGTATTTTAAAAGCTGAATGGGGGAGGGAGTGGGGAAACATGGAGTAGTGCAGTAAAACACAGAGGCTGAGCCTCATAATGGTGTGGAGCACACTGGAAATTTGGGGTTAAAATACACATATTGCTAATACACGTTGTGCTCAACTAGATCCTACTGTGCAAACAGGCCATACTCCTCCATCTCACTCCTCCTGGCTGTTTGCTCCTACCAGTACTGATCCTCACCTCTAGGGTAAGCTAAGAGAATTTTAGAGATTTAAAGTGGCAAAAAATTACTCTTAGCCCCACCCTTCTTCCTCTCCCCCCAGAAAAACGTGGGATTAGCCGAACAGCACAGCTGGTTAAAGGTGCAGGTATGTAACTAGCAATGGGAGTGCTCCTTTTGGAGTCAGCTCACAGTAGACCACATCATCTGTATAATAAAAACTCACCTACATGGTGTAAATCAGCATTATGTAAGGATTTACTGAGATACTATATAATTCAAGAAGTGGTTCATTTTAGAAGATCTAGTTTTCAAATCTCACAGAAATATATTCATTGGAATATATGAGTAACATATTGAAATATATAACAGATAAGAGTAATATGTTATGTATGTATGTAATATATGACATAAGTTTAATATTTATGTAATATATTTATGGTACAAGATAGACATAGCAGAAATTGTGGTAAAAATATGGGTTAATTGGCATAAAGTGTTAGTGGTTCAAAGCATATACTTAATTTTATGCATGTTCTTACATGCTTTGCTGAGCTGGGATTATGGAGAGCACCCTCTAGTCATGTCAGAACATCAGTTAAATCTACATAAATCAATACCATGTCAGCAGTTTTCTAGATTAAATTACATGACTAGGAATTTGTAGACTACTTATATACAAGTATAGGCCTAAGAAAATAAGCAGCTTTTATAATGTTTCATCTTACCTTGGACTTGGAATGTTTGTTAATATAATTCTTTAGTAAGAAATTTCATACTGAAATGTTTAAAATCTGAACAAATGCACTAGTCTGCAAATTGTTCAAAACCTGCAAGGCAGCATGTTTTGCAGAATACCTAAAACCAGGAAAAACCATGACGTCTGCTTAGTTCTATGCAGGAGGTTTTACTTACACACCCAACTTCTGACTACGCAAAATAAGTAGAAAGCTCTGTCTTAAAAGACAGAATGAGTGTAAAACCCCAATAGCAATGCTGACATTTGTGCAGACTACAAAGAACTGAGAACAGGCAGAAAAATCTTAATTTTGCAGAAGATTGCTTAACTTGCTGTGATCTTGGAAAAGATGATCTGTGGGCAAATGACGTGTCATTGCATCTGTAGCCAAAATAATTAATTCCCAGATAATGGGAGAATTTACTTTAATTTGTTAGGAGTCAGAATTAATACTAATACACTGCAAGTCAATACAATTTGCATTACAAGTGCCTGGTTTATTGCAAGATGCAGAAAAAATGTACAGTGGAGAGCTATGCTCCCAAACAGCAAATGCAAATAAATTCAAATCTTAAATTGCTTTATAATTCAATTTCCAGTTATATTTTTGTTTTCTTGTCATTTTGTCATGTCTGTATGCATGAATGTCCATTTGTGGAAACAATTGATTAAATAGATCTTTCTAAACACTACTTGGGAAAAAATAAACAAATGCTCATCACATAAACTTATTCATAATTGCTACTTATTAAATGTAGGAAAAACATTGTTTTCTGTGCAATTTGTAACAATACATTAATTTAAATTTAATGTGACTTTCAAATAAAATAGGAAAAGGAAAATCGGTGAAACCTGCTATTGCCTGGCACCAGCAAAAGAGACTGTGATGTGAACCAACAGTAGCAGCATATACTGACTGTTACCAAGTAATACATAATATAGATCCTGTTCTGCTGGGATTTGACATGCATTCTGCACCAACCCATTTCCCCTTTCTATGGCACAGACTCTATGCATACCCTAGAAGTCTTTATAATTACTGCTACATTCCAACCAGGGGTTCTAGTGGCCAATTTCTTCTTGCTCTAAGGGTTTTTGCCCTGCCTCGCAGGAAAAGCTTCACATCTTCAGATTTGTGATTTTGGAATAAAACTAACAGTGGAAATCTGGAGAGTTAACTGTTATTTGATAGTCTAATTTCCAGTTGTTGGAATTGTACGAAGCTTCAGGGAGAAGCTGATGCAGGTTTAACCTTGGCTGGGGACTGATGGTACAGCAGGGCAGCAGTATTTCCCATCCCTTCTTAAGTAGCTTAGGTAGTCTGCTGCTAGGATACCAGAGTTTGGGAATTCCTGGCCAATATTTGAAAATTGTTTTGAAATAATATTTTGAAATAACATGTAAAAGTTTGAAGAGCTGTTTTTTAAGGAAAGCAAGAAAATTAAGTAACTCACTTCCTCTGAAGTGAATCCTCCTCCCACCACTTTTGGGAAAAAAACCTCAAAAAACGACGCTGTAAAATTTATTGTGAATAAAAACCATAATGTTCCCCAGTCATATACAGTAATTTATGGAAAATTTTATAAATAAGAGTTGCCAATTATTGGGTGCTCATTTTCTGTTAATCTCAATTGCGAGTTCTGTCACTGATTTATAAGGGGTTAGGATCTCACCTTCAGAATCAGAAGGACGTGAAAAATTATTTTGTAGAGTTTATAGCAATCATAAAAATCTTTATTGAATTCTGGATAATTTCCACAAAGTCCATAGGACTTCCTGGTATAATAAATGCCTTGTAATTCACTTGTCTGAACAAAGAAATATGACTTCTGTTAAGACCTGTGAATATTTCCCTCTAAAAATTGTTTTCAGGTAAAGCATAATTTCTCATTTATTGATAGCAATTACCACTGCATTTTCTGGCCTGAGTTTTCTATCACAATCAATAGATAAATCATAAAGTTGAAAAGTTCAAGATGTTCTTTAGCAGAGAATAAATGCCAGCAGTCTCTACCTTTATGGTTATATTGACCTTATTATAGGCAAATCAGCCGACTTGAAAATAAGCAAGTACTAAGCAGTGGCCATAATTTTAATACTGTTTTCTTGCTCGGAAGGACAGCCCGTGCTCTGTTGTCACAGCTGCCTCATTGAAATTGGATCACACAGCTGGATCGCTGGTCACGCACCAGTGACCGCTCCTCTCCGCGGCTTTGGCAGCTCTTTGCTGTTACACTAACTTTTTGTTTCCCAATCATAAGCAAATTAAAGCAGGCAGCTGCAAAATCATCAATAGGTTAAATTCATTAGCTGTTCTCTCTATGAAATAAACAGGAAAATGAAGCTCTTCTTGGTCTTAATTAGTTCTTATAAAAGTTGGCAGGGAAACAAAGACATTTGTACACTCCTTTATTTTTATAAGAGACTTGCCCAAAAGAAAAACCTCAGACATGTAATTTCCTTTTTTTTTTTTTCCCCCTCCTGTGCTTAATGCGCTCAGTCAGAAGCTAACCCAGCACTCTGCCTCTGAGGGTAGAAAGAAAGGTGGTTTGGCAAGGGGTTATGCTGTGTCTCTTTCGTGCGGATCGGGGCATGTTGGGGGAGCCTGCACAAGCCGTTTCCACAGTGATAGGCCACACTCTGTGTTTGCAGTCTCCTGTACGGGCAATTCTTCTGCAGGAGAAGCCCTAGCCGAGTGCTGTGGTTCCACAATCATTACCGCTGGCTCTGGGCCATGCCACATCACCCAGCAGTACAAATTTGATCTGGATCAGGTGTGGGCACATGATTACATTTCTGTCAAATTAGCAGCGCGCTTGGTGAGGATTTTCTGCCGCCTGTCTGCTTTTATCCTGGTTGCAGAGGAAATGCACTGTGCTGGAACCACAGAGAATGGTTAGGGCCGTGTGGGCAGCTGATACTTGTTGCAGCACTAATCCTGCTGGGGCAAAGGTAACCTGCCAAAGTTTTGTTGGAACAATTTGAATTGGCAGAGAGCATTTCAACTGGAACAGCACCTTGTGTCACATACCCATTGCAGTGTTAAGCTGGCAGCAGAGGCCCCCAATGTGTTTAAAATATAGTTAAACACTGACCTATCATTTAGCCACAGAATAGTCCAGAGGAGTCTTAATTTTCCTTATTTGTACTATTTTCCACAGAATTTATATGTGTTTCATGCTTGTCTGGTGTTCTGGCCCCTATGTCCTTCTTAAGGTGCAGTTCTGTGGTGAGCTGAAAACAATGTAAGGCTTTAACTGCTGCTGAAAATATGTGATGTCACCACTTCCATTGCATCAGCTCTAGTAATGATGCCAGTTGTGGAGTGAGTCAGACTAGAAAGCTGATTTTGCTGAAAACTAAGGAAAAAAATAATAGTAAGAAAGAAAATCAGTGAAAGTTTGGACTGCGCCTTTGCTGGCAGCCCTAAGATTAACTTGAGCCAACTGTGAGCCCACGAGTTCAGACTTTGAGTTTCAGCTCTGACGATTTTCCAGCTGAAAGGTCTTGTCAAAACAAGGTGAGGGAAAAAACCTTAAGAACAGCTGTGATAAATGGTTAACAATGAAGGTAGTAATTTACTGAAATGTTAGTCTTCTGATCATTGTGAAATATTTCCAGTGGCTATGTCCATAATAGCATTCATGTTTATTGTTTTGTTTATTTACTTCATTGGTGAAATATTTATGCTAATGAAATAAATTTTTTTGAATTTTCACTTTCTGGCAGTAAGTAACATTCAGGAAAAAAATATCTTAGACTTTTGTCTTCTCATCCATTAATTTGTAATTCCTCTACTGGGATTGCATTTTGCTTTAATTCTTTGACTTGTAACTCAACCACGGAACAGGCATTCCTTTCTGGTTCTAGATAAGATAGTTAGTCATCAGCACTTCAGAAAGAATTTACCTTTCTCAGCCATCAATTAAGTGTGCATTTCTAAGACAGGGCAATAAATCCGATGTGGGGATTAATGAAGCTTTAGAGAGAAATGGCTGCTGCCTGCTATCTCCCCTGCTGCACCCCCTCCCTCCTGGGAACTATGTAGGTAAGAAGCCAGATTGCAGGAATTTTGGAGAGAATAGTTGAGTGGTAGGTGCAGAGTAGAACTGAGGACTATGTGGGGATTTCAAGAGAGAGCTTGCGTAGACAAAGACTGCAGGAGATGTCAGAGGGTGAATTATGAAAACTATGTGAGGGAGGGACAAGTGAAGAGAACTGCTTGGTGCTGAAGAAACGTCGTCTTTGGTGAGGAGGACAAAAAGCAAGACTTGATTCCAAAGAGCAGGTACTGAGAAGATGTGGTACTGCTGTTTCCTAATCTGTTTCTGGTAAAACAGCCTGAGAAATAGGTCAAAGCATTTATTTATACTGTTCAAGCTAATCTTCCTGTTTCTTAGCTGTAGTTGATTAGGCCATGCTAAAATGAATAACCTTGCTACCAGCACTGTGGATTTGTAAATTTACTATAAGAAGTAGTAAAATACTGCCTTAAAGCACTACAGCTGCTTGCAAAGTAAATGACCAAGATACTAACAAAATAAAGAATTAGGGAACTCTCTTCACTTTTACTCAAAGACCTAGAAAACTCACGTCTGAGTTGTCAAAGCTAAATAAACTTCCTAGCCTGTGGTTTTCAGAAACTAATTTAATTTAAAGATAGGCAGATTATTGTGATTTACATCTTAGTTAAGGCTACCTCCATAACCCACTTTAAATTAGGGAGGATAGACAGAACTTTCTCATAAAATACAATTTCCTGAGTAACTTGTTGAAAAAGTTAAGTCTATTACTATTACTTAAAACATCATGTTTAGGGGTCCCTAGTTTAAATTGCTCAGGAAAAGAATGTTTATATCCTGTCACTTAAGTAGACTGCCAAGGCTTTGAATTGAATTTACTGGAATGAACTAGGAAGTTATAGGTCTGAATTGCTTTTTTGTGTCAAACTGACCATGTAAAGGCATGAGAAATTTAAATATGTAGCTGACTGTTCATTTAAGGCTCCTGCTTCTTGAGTTTGTTACTTTTTTCCAGTACTTCAGTTAAAGATATTAAAAACCCAAGATATATTTAAATTGAGATATTCTATGTGAATAGTAACAGAAGGTCACAATATGTTCAGAGAATTCAAATATATGAATGTTCTCTTATGAATACTTACTTCTTGTATAGATGGAGTTGCAGATGGGTTGCCAGATGGAATACCTTCCTTCAAATATAGTTCCATGTATTTAAAAACAGATGCAATGCAATCATATTATTTAAATCAATTCTGTTATTGCTTTTGAAGCCAAAATGACAGTAACTATTCTGTAACAGAAAAATGTGGCAAGAGGAATGTAGCTTTTTGCTGTAGAATTGTTGGGCTTGACTGACATCTAAAAAGTCTCTCTCTGAAGAAGCGACCTTAATCCAATGCTCTTCTCTTTGGGAGGTTGTTTGATTATCTAACAGCATGCAATAAAGTTCAGACAGGGCACTAGATGTCCAGGAGCATGTGAAACAGAACTGGACAAAAAGAAATTACAAGAGTATTTGGGAACATATCAATTCAGAAGTACTCTTCCTTCTTAACAAAAATCAATCCCCATACCTTAGCCAGAGGCCCAGCACATCTTGGCAGAAGCATTCTCGGTTTTTTTCACTGTCTCAGTCTTTTGCCCTTTGACTATCTTGCTTACCTGGATGTAGCAAATATTTGTATCACCACAGCATAATATTAAAATATAAAACAAAAGAAAAATTCTGCCCATAGAGTGAAAAACTCATGAGCTACCATATCTTACTTATATCCTCATACTCTGCTTTTTCTAGACTGCCGTTCATTCACCAGTGAAAAGTCAGCAGCTAGCAAGAGCTCTTGTTCCAGTATCCTCACCTGCCTTCTTTCTCTCGACATATCTGGTCAGTCACCAATATAAATTCCAACATTCTTGTGGACCACCTTGTTGTAGAACAAGGCACAGCAACTAGTGATAGTAGTAATCACAGCAGGGAGGTTTTGGGGAAAGCAATCAGGGACACCTAGAGCCAGTTGCCCAGAACCATGTCCAGATGGCTTTTGAGTAACTCCAAGGATGAAGACTTCTCTGGGCAACTTGTGGCAGTGCTCGGTCATTGTCACAGTGAAGTGTGTCCTGATGTTCAGAGGGAACCTCCTGTTTTTGGAGTCCGGGCCCATTGCCTCTGGTGGTGGCACTGGGCACCACTGAAAACAGCCTGGTTCTATCCTCATTGTACTCTCCCTTCAGACATTTGTACACATTGATGAGTTCCCCCCATGGAGCCTTCTCTGTTCTGGACAGTCCCAGTCTCCTTTTCTCTAGGAGAGATGTTCCAGTCTCTTCATCATCCTTGTGGCCCTTTTTTGGACTCTCTTCAGTATGCCCGTGTCTCCTTTGTACTTGGAGGCCCTTATCTGGACCCAGCACTCCAGATGTGACCTTACCAGTGTTGAGTAAACTGTAAGGATATCTCCCTTAACCTGCTGGCTTCACTGAAACATGTCAGCAAGACAATTTATTTCAATCACCAAGTTGCTCAAAGTAAAATGTGAGATTTTCTTTCCCTGCCACAAATGGAAGAAAGAGTCAAAAGCTGTAGGTTTTCCATAAAGGCCAGGAGTGCTTTATCTGATCACTTGTATCTCCTACATGCTTTGACGTTGTCACTATTAACCCTACCAGATTCAACAAACTAGGAATATAATTCAGCTTTTAAAAATTGTCTTTCCTTGACTTGGAAGTTAAAATTCACACTGCTGTTAAGCAATGACGCTAGTACCTTTATTCATGCATATCTCTCAGCTCCAGGCTTTAAGTTCTTGAACTCACTATGAGCCCAGAAAAGAAGGGAGTGGTAGGAGGAAGGACTGGAGTGACTCAGAGTTCTTCAGTCCTTAGCTCTGGTTATGTGTAACTGGAGGCTTCTGAAGCAACCCCAGACCTCCTGTTCTGTCTGCATCAAGCTTCAAAATTTTTATGTCTGATATTCAACTTCAAATTTCCAGGCATGTTCTTATTTGCCTCTTTTGAAATACATGCAATGTATACATGAAATGGAAAGTATAAGCCAGACTATTTAGATAGAAGAGCCTTTGGGACTAGAATTGTGTTTTAGTTTTGCATTGCCTGCCACAGTGGTGCACTATCAGGTAAAAAAAAAAAAAAAAAAAAAAAAAAAAAAAAAAAAAGGAGAAGAGCGAACAGATATTAAATAATCTGGTTATTCATCTAAATTGCATAGCTGATTAGACAAAAGAATTATGACAATTCAGAAATTTTGAGTGTTTTAAAGATTCTTTAGAATGTGTTAAGGATACAGAACCCTAAAAGGGAAAAAACTCCCTAGATTTGCTGGGATTGCGTTTGTTTCCTTCAAAGAAATAAGGAGTGCTTGTAGGAAAAGCAAGGCAGGTTGCAGAGCCGTGACAGCTCTGCGCGCCAGAGGGAGCTGTATCCACACAGAACTGCAAGTCCCTGTGTGTGCCAGGAATGCAGAGCAGGGATCTTGAAATAGGATGAACTTACACACAAGGGATTTGGATAACCTGGAAGTGATTTTATTTTCTGCCTGTTTCTATTTTTTCCCCTAAATTTCTTCTTACCATTAGAAAGAGCACATTTTGTTTTGGTTTGTTTTGCAAGAATGATAAAGAAATTTGAAAGATAGAGATCAAGCATGTTGATTGAATAATCTAGTTATGTTCAGGAAATGTAATAGAATTAGCTATACCTACTCTGTTGTTATTGTCCTGGGAAACTTTGACTATGATATTTTGACTTCTCATAACTATGAAAAACACTCACATTTTGTACTGAAATGTGCCTTGCCTTGTCCCCATACAAAGCTGAAATTTGAGAGAAGGTTTGAAATTAAGAATATACCTAAGAACAAAAGAAATGTTAAAATCATATGCTTCACATTAAAAAGCATCCACTTAACAATTTTTTATCAGCTCTCATGTTGTTATTTTTGTTTTTATATGGTCATAATTATATAATCATAAATATACTTTATATACATGTGATTATAACATACTTTATTATTTATTTGACCATAACTGTACTATATATGTGATCGAAGTATCATATATATGATCATAAATATAATTTATAAATATATACTTCATATGATTGTAACTATACAACCCACAATTCCCATCCCCTGGCTCTGCTCATGGATAGTGAGGGTAAATGTGAATGAAGGAGCAAATTTGAGCCTGGAAACAGGGTAGTAAGGGGAAGGTGTTTCAAATTTTGTCTTGGTTTCTTACCATCCAAATATCTTTTAATTAGTTATAAATTAAATTAATTTTCCCCAGGTTACATCTGTTTTGCCCATGACAGTAATGGATAAAGGATCACCCAATCTTTATCTTGATCTGTGAGCTTTCCAGTTTATCCTCTCTTCCAATTCTGTAGAAGGGTGCATGGTGGATGGTGTGAGGTGAGTAAAGGTCTGGCAGACAATATACAGTACAAAGGATATGGTTTGGAATTAGGTGATCTAGGAAAGTTTTGAGTACAAAGGATGAACTATTTGGTTCCAAGGATGATATATAGGAAGAAAAATTGCATTTTTTAAGTCTCTAGCTTTTATAGTCTTCTCTATTTCAAATGGAAAGGAATGGTTCTTTTAGGGTTTCATGGTGTAAGGGGAGAAACTCCACAAGAATAAAAGATGGCATCCTACATGTTACATGTAACATCCTACATGTTACAAGAACTCAGGACTAAAGGGACATCTTCAATTAATCCTGTTTTGGAAGAGATTATGTAGTAAACTTAAGACATGGCTGATCTTAAAGAAGTGAAATTTAGAGCAAGAGACTGTTGTATATTTCAAACAATTTAATATATTTGCATGAAAAAAAAAGGACAAACTCAATACCCCATCAAGAGTAAAGCACAGAAGAACAACTAAATAAATACACAGTTGTCCCAAATTTTTTGGTGTCATTAACTCTTGGATATATCAGCTTTTAGACTCATGAATGTTTTATTTGCTCTTTCATAGATCTTCCTGAGAGATAACCAATTGGATACTGGACAACAAAAGAAGTAATCAGACTCCACTGACCTGTTTAACCCTGATAGTGAAGGATGAAAAGTAGCAGCTGCTTTCTGTGGAACTGAGCTTCTGGTGGCACTTGCTTCTTTCTTTTGGGATGATATTGGCGTAAAGACATCAAGGTATTGAACTCATAATGTTGTGAGTTTATACATGCCAGGCTGTGTTCCATCGCTTTTTGAAGCAGGTATGTTCTTGGAATAATTTTGCCTTATTTTTCAGCATTAATCCAAATGAACTATGGGTGTTCTAAGAAAAAAAGGCATATTTTTACAACCTCTGTATAAGATACTTAGTGCTGGGTAGTATAAAATTGGCACAGAAAGAGCTGAAGTCAACTGGGGTCTCCTCTTCTTAGGAGATTTGGAATTGTTACCAGAACTGAATTGTGTTTTAATAATTTTATTGTCATTCAAGGGAGAAAGCAATATCTTCTTGATTTTGTTCTACTGGAACAAAAATACATAGCTCAAAAATAGGATTCTAATGTAATATCAGCCATCAGGAATATATCTATTACTAAAATTGTGACTGTTACATCTTCCTTAATAAGGAGAGTTTTACTTTTTCTAGAAAAGTATTGTCTCTCTGTACTTTTAGTATTTTATAGGACTGCTTTAAATAAGTAAGAAATAATTCTGAGAGCTAAAGTTAAATCTTCAAGTTGATATAATCATTAGAAGACTGAATAGGCTATTGAGTCTAAATTTCCAGAGACGTCTAGGTTATTAAAATTATTTAATGAGAAAGTACAAATTACATTACTTTGTAGTTCTTCAAAATTAAATCCATCATAACTTTAATTTTGTTTAATGCTTCAGTGCTGCCATGTAGTTGATCAGCATTATGTCACAGATTTTTTAACAAATGCTGTATTTCTGTGACTTCACATGGTTACTACCATTATCTTGTGCATTAACAGGCTTCATGTGCCTTGCATGATTCCAGTGCCAGGATAGATCCCAGGATTATGCTAAATATGCTCTAGGCATGCCATCATGAACAAAAAGCATGGCAACTACTGCAGGTGGTAAAGTAATATCTAGATACTCACATGCAATTTTATTTTCTAACTGTTAACTTAAAACCAAAAGATCAGTATATTTAATTGAGGGATTGTTTACAACACTTAAAAGTGGAAAGGTACTTTTTTTTCAGCAGTCAAAGGACCCTTAATTGTGAGTTGGTTGATCAGGAAAAGAAAACATCAAAGTAAATACTACATACCTGAATTACTACATGGATTATGTTTCTTGGTGTACTTGCATGGTATTTGATTTTCTTTTTCATATTAAATAATGCCAGAGAACTTAAAAGTGTTATATAATTGGTTCTGAACCAAAATGCAGCTTAGTAAATAATATATGAATAATGTTGTGATAGTGTTTCTAGCTCAGCAATGAGAATGGTATAATAAATGAGAGGGTAGTCTTACCTAACAAAGCAGGTTTACTGAAATTTTTCTTATGACTGGGGTTACAGCTCACTTTTAGGCTTCTTCTGTGATCACTTTTCAACATTTGGAGAGAGATCCAACATTCAAAGACAGTAAGTCGTGGTGAGAGTTTTGTTGTGGCAAGTCAGTCATCAATGAGCTGTAGCTTTCCCTTATGAATCATAGGTATCTATATCTTATGGTTTAAATTATGGTTTATGTAGAGTCCTAGAATGGTTTGAGTTGGAACAGACCTTAAAGGTCATCTGGTTCCAACCCCCTACCCTGGGCAGGAACACCTTCCACTAGATCAGGTTGCTCAGAGCCTTATCCAGCCTGGCCTTGAAAACCTCCAAGGTTGGGGTAGCCACAGCTTCTCTGGGCAACCTGTTCCAGTGCTTCACCACCCTCATAGTGAAGAATTTCTTCCTAATATCTAATCTAAATTTAGCCTCTTTCAGCTTAAAGCCATTCCCACTTGTCCTATTACTACATGTACTTGTAAAAAGTCCCTCTCCAGGTCTCTTATAGGCCCTCTCTAAGTACTGGAAAGCTGCTAGAAGGGGTTTCTTCTGTTTGAGTTTCTTTGTGTCATTGGCTAGCATTAGCTGGGCCTAGTTTAAAAATGTTTCATTCTTCAAATCCAAAAGGATGAACTACACACTGTAAGGAGGCAGTCAAGCCACTCAATGAAGAATCACTGGTTTGTCTCCTCTTTTGTGATAAAGGAAGGCACAAATGTTGGATCTGAAGTGGACTAAATCTGACAGTCTGTGCTGTAAGGGTACCATGTTAAATTTATCATTAATTCAGTCCTAAGTCTTGTATCTCAAATAAGATAGGACCCTGATAGATTTCGGTATTTCCCATGAAGAATTTTTCGATAAAGTTATTTTTATAATGCCAGAGTCAATTCTTGGTACTTACTCTCATCACATAGGTCCAGATCCACTCCACTGGTTCTCAGGGTCATGGGTTGGGAGTCACAGAATCAATCAGGTTGGAAAAGATCTCTGAGATTATCAAGTCCAATCTATGACTGAACACCACCATGTCAACTAAACCATGGCACCAAGTGCCACATCCAGTCTTTCCTTAAGCACTTCCAGGGATGGTGACTTCACCACCTCCCTGGCAGCCCATTCCAATATCTAATCACTCTTCCTGTGAAGAAATTCTTCTTATGTCTTATTTAGACCTCCCCTAGTGCACCTTAAGACTGTGTCCTCTTGTCCTGTCACTAGTTGCCTGGGAGAAGATGCCAACCCCACCTGGCTACAATCTCCTTTCAGGGAGTTGTAGGGAGTGGTAAGGTCACCCTTGAGCCTCCTTTTCTCCAGGCTAAACACCCCCAGCACCCTCAGCTGCTCCTCATCAGCTTGGAGACTTGTGCTCCAGACCCTTCACCAGCTTTGTTGCTCTCTTCTGAATTTGCTTCAGCACCTCAATGTTCTTCCTGAATTGACAGGCCTGTAACTGGACACAATACTTGAGTCATCTTGCATACACTGTAGAGATAATAGGGAGAAGGTGCTTGGCCAGTTGTTCTTGGAGTCTGTATGCCTGTTGACAATAAGGAGTCTGATTCAGAGTCAAATTCAATCACAATTTAAGCAAATAAAATTGGTTAGGCTGAACCTGAACCCTTGTGTTGAGGAAGCAAAAATTCTCCACTTTGTTGCATTAGGTAATACTCAGAGGTACAAAGCTCTTACCCTACTGTAAGAAGTCAATAACCTCAACAAATAATGGAATAATTCTCCTATGACTTAGAAAAGACAAACGTAAACAAACACAAATAGGTGGAAATATAATGTTTGGGTATTAATTCTATAGCAAATTTATCTATTCATTTCAGTGACAGCAACATCAAAATCAAACCTTTAATATGAACAGTGCTACCCAACACAAAACCTCCTTCTTTCCATTTTCTCATTTTTTCTTAATTGTAAAATATATTTAAGGACAGAGGATAATATAGAGGAGATTTTATTAGATTCACTTTCATATATTTTTAATCTTTTGCTGCCTGATAAAAATCTATTAAAATTAACAATAAGCAATACTATCTATATCTATTTGCAGTCCCTGGTATTTTAAATTATGTTCTACATTAGCAGCTTTGGTAATGCACTGCCATCATGGCTGAACAAAGGCAACGTGCTTTGTCAACATCAGGTGAAGCGTTATATGAAATCCTGGCACTAGAGAAGGGAGCAACACATGATGAGATTAAGAAGTCCTACAGGTATGTAAAATGTGCTTTGCAACAGGTCTAAAAATGCTTATTTGTCTGGCATGATTATGATGGTAAAACCTTTTGAGTTACCTGCAACAGTAGACATTCATTGTCACAATCCTTTCTTTTTTTAAAATTTATGAGCCTGAAAAGAATCAGAGATGATGTAATGTGAATCTATTGATTTTGTCCCACAATCAGTCTGTGATTGATCTGAAATGTTTTAATCTAAATGAATGAGGAGGTCAGACTGTTGGGATAAACTGAGCTGGACTATTTGAATACTGCACCCAGTTCTTGTTTTAGGATCGTTCCTGAAGTATGTTGAAAAGTAAAGCCAATGCCAGTGCTGTAATGACAATTTGAGAACTAGAGTAAGAGACATAAGGAATTCAATCAGTTTATCTTGTCAGAAAAGAAAAATAAGATTATTTAGAAGAAAATAAAAAGATACAATATTTGAAAGGGAAAATTGCTGGGTGTGAGATAGTTGTTCGGTTTATGAAGACAGGCATACCCAAAAGCAGTGCTTGGGATTTGAAATTTATTTGAGCTGAAAAAGAGGTATATAGTTTTAACTGTGAGTGTAACCAACTACTGAAAAATACTGGCACAAGAATGGTGATTTCTCTACCGAAAAAGAAGAGAGGACATTAAGAATAGTTTGAGTCAAACGCAAGTTATCAAAATGGTGGCAAATATTTTATTGTTGTAAATGTTGAAATGTAACAAGACCTCAAAGTAAGACCAGAAGATTTTATGGGTAATTTTGCCCTTAAATTTGCTCAGCTGCTGTTGAAAGAGAAAGAAATTTCAATGTCATATGTGAAGTAGATGTTCTTGACACTGAAATATATCAGATATGTGCTTGCAGGTTTAAGAAATATTGTAAAACTTTTATTACAGCATCATTCTGGGTATGGTTGGTTGCACTGTGTTACCAGGCAAACTTAACACAGCCTACTTTTCCTATCAAATAGAAGAATATATATGAACTCAAAAAGGTTTATGAAATAGATCTACTTGCATCATTGTTTAGCTTGAATTTTCGCAAGACTCTGTCCTCCATGTTTTTGAACAAATTGCATTTCTCTTGCTTTCTGTTCCTAAAGGCACATATTCAAAAGGCAAAAGTAATGAATGTCCAAACTCTTCATACAATGGAAGGAGAACTGTTGACATCCCATAGTTCTGTTGTCTTGTGTAATTATATCACTGAGGAAAAAAAGCATACTATGGTATCAAATTCACTTATGACTTGCACCTTCTGTGTCCTTTTAGTACAGCCTAGCTGTAGAAACCATCCTCTGTCTCAAACTTCATGTTTTCTGGTTGCTTTTACATTTAATTTTCTGGACATTCCCAAAGGAGAAAGTTGTCATGGAAGAATGTAGAATGCAATTAACTTTATTTAATGCTGAGCATGAATATGGATGATTTACTCAGTGATCTATGGCAAAACTGACAGTGGTGCTTCCTCCATCTTTATTAGTAATTAGAGAAAAAAAAAGGGCTTCTTCTGACTAAAGTGAAAATGTCAGAGGGATTCACTTTTAATGGAGTAGCTGTAAATATTTGCAAGATAAAATGATGAGTCAGTCTCATAGATTTGCTTTAATTATAATTTAATTTATGCTAATCCAAAAATCTGCTGCTGAAATGGTATTCTTTAGTACAAGGTATAAAACCAGCCATACCTGATTCTGAGTTTCCTGCCATTATTAATTAAGTCACTGTTAATTATACTACCAGAGCCCAGGGCAAAATTTGCTTTTTCATAAACATGACAGACATGACTCTGTGATTTTATTTGGAGTTTGGCACAATTTAATTTATCAGGGAGTAAAGATAATGGACTTTTAATCACCAGAATTTCAAAGGAGATCTGTTCATCTTCAATAAATAAAAAATAATTTTAGAACTTTTTTGGCATAAAAAATGAAACTGTACTTTGACTTATGCTTTCTTGTCTGACAACGAAGTAATATGCAGAGAGAGATACTGGATTTGTTTTCTTCAGAAATTTCAAAAGATCGTGTTTATAGACTACTTACAAGAAAATAATAGAATCATAAAATGGTTTGTGTTGGAAGGGACCTTAAAGATCATCTAGTTCCAATCCTCTGCCCGGGGTTGCTCAGACTAGACCAAATTACTCAAAGACCCATCCAATCTGGCCTTGAACACTTCCAGGGATTAGGTCATCCACTGCTTCTCTGAGCAACCAATTCCAGTGCATCACCAACCTCACAGTGAAGAATTTCTTTGTAATATCTAATCTAAACTTTGCCTCTTTCCATTTCTAGCCATTGCCCCTTGTCCTATCACTACATGCCCATGTCAAAAACCCTGCTCCAACTTTCTTGTAGACCCTTCCTAAACACTGGAAGGTTCCAATTATATCATACTAAAGATTTCTCTTTTCCAGTCTGAAAAATTAAAATTCTTCAGATCTTTTTGTCCTAGAAAAGGAGCTCCATCCTGCTAATCATCATGGTGTGCCTCCTCTGGACTTGCTCCAGAAGGTCAACACCTCTGTTACAATACATCAGTGAATTTTATTAGAAAATGTGTACAGCGCTCTTAATGCCATTTAATTGCTACCAAGCAAGGAGGGATAATGGCTTACTTATGCCTATTCCAATGGCCTGTTCTACTTCTGGTACAGCCTCTGGGTCCACCCAAGTCTCCCCAGAGGCACAAGAGGACACAGAACCTGTGATCCAGGAAGGGGAATGAAAAACACTGGAGAATGCAGGCATCGATCCCGCTACCTCTCACATGCTAAGCGAGCGCTCTACCACTTGAGCTAATTCCCCACCCTGCAGCCTCTGACCAAGGTCCTCTCCCCTCCCAAGCACTCAGCCCTGAACCAGGATGACCTGCACCCAAAGCCTGGGTCTCCCATTCATATCACTCTCACACCACCAACTCATCCACTCAGAGTCCTGTTGGAGGTGACTGTGGCCAACTTCATTGCTCAGAATAACCATGCCCTGCCCAAGGGTTTCACCAAAAAATGCTGGGGCAGTAGTATTCCCAACCTCAGGCAAGAGCTCATGACTTGAGCAGCCCATTCTGGGCAGTCCCCCTGGGCAGGACCAGAGAAAGGCAGCAGGGCTGGTGCAGGATGTGTGCCAGAGCCAAAAGATGACTCCTTCGAGCCGGAGTTGAACCAGCGACCTAAGGATGGCCA